>PVIY010031394.1:0-29962 GCA_004026745.1 Myrmecophaga tridactyla | reverse complement strand
CACCAAGTGCCTAATAAGTTCTCCATAAATGTTTGTGGAAGGTTCATCTGATTCTATTGATCTATCCAGACCCCACACATTCTTTAAGACCTGCCACTCGTCCTGACTCCTTCATGGAGCCCCCACCCCCAAGGCACCAACCCAGTGGTCATGGGCTCTTTTGCACATCCGTGGGACTTCTTGTCAACCCCAGACATCCTGGCCCTTAATTCTATGCATTTGAGTATTTGTGGGGGTGGGGGAGTACACTGGCCTGGGCTGTTTTCCTGGCACAATTATTCGAGTCCTCCTCCCCAACTGGATGTTAAGCTTCTTAAGGATAAGGGCTCTGTCTTTGACCTCGCTTGTTTCCCCTGCAGAGCCCTGGAGAATGCTGAGCACTTAGAGGGGCCTTAATCAACAGTCATTCCGGCAGATGAGATTGAATTCCCTTGTGATCGAATAGTCAAAGACAGAACAACGGAGTCATTTCATGACAGCAGAAATGACCCTGGATTTGATACTAAAGATCCAAGCCCTGACTCACCACCGTCAGCCTTGTTACCTCCAGCAAGACATTTAACCTCACTGGACCAGTTTCTTCAATTTCAAAACGGTGATAGCAATCACTTACTTTTATGTAAACGCTTTGCAGATTACAGAGCCCTCCTGCTTACAATACCGTTTTCAATCCTCACAAGGACCCCATGAAGTACGTATGGTGGGATTAATTTGTTCTGCTTGCAAGATGAGGAAATGATGGCTCAGAGAAGTTAAGTGATTTGCCCAAGGATGCTCAGCTGTTAAGTGCCAGAAAGGGTTCTCTGACTTCCTAGGCCCCGCAATCCCCTCCCTGCCCATCTCACAGGGGTTCATGAGGACTAAGTGAAGGCCTGGGGTGGGCAGTTCTTTGCAGACCAATGGGTGTTCATTGTTTTTTTAGCATCCGTGTAGCCTGAGGATGGTCCTTTTTGATCCGCGGGAGATGGGGATAAGGAGGTTGGGTCAGAGGAGGAGGGTTGGGGCTCCTGTTTCTTTCCCAGGGACCGGTGGGTTCAGACAGCTGCTGGGATAAGGAGGACCCCTCCCCTGGCCAGCATCCCCAGCACCCCGGTTGGGGAGTTAGCTCCCGGGGCCTCAATTTGCGAAGTGCAGAGACAGACAGGCGCTGGGTGGTGTCCTCCAAACACAGCCTGTCCTGCACCCACCTCGCTGTGGCCTGCAGGCTCTGTTCCCATGGCTCCCCCGCCTCTCTCCTTCCTTCTCCAGGGCTGTGCCCCATCCCACTCTCACCACCCCACCTCCTCTTCCCTCTCCTTGCTCCCTCCTTTCAAAAGCATAATGAGTTTGATAAGAAATTGTCTCGTTAACAGGATTAGCCACGGAAATCTCTTTTCCCCTCCCATTCATTCTGTAATGCTCCTCGATGAGTCCTGTAATTTTCTACTGGTATCAGAGGCTGCGGGCTACCTCCAGGATATTAATTCATACTTGTTCTTTGATCGTGTGGCTGCTGATAGCCAGGATGCCCCCCCCCCGCAGCCTCTGGGCCACTGAGGCCTCATGGGTGATGGTGTGTGGCCTTCCCAGGCACTTTCCCTCCAGAGTCAATTGTTCCCGGACTTTCTGCTGCTGCTAATAGCTCCCCGCCCCCCAGCCTCCCCTGCTTTGGCGTCCAGTTCTGGGGGCAGCAGCTATCTCTAATATATGGGCCAAGGAGGTTGGTGTAAAACCAGCGTTTAGGTAGCAAAAGATGATAAATGAGTGCCTCTAGCCAGTCCTGTCCTTTTTCTACCCCTTCTACCCATGTGTCCCTCAGAAGACTCTAGAAAAGGTGCATGGAGAGATAAGTCAACAGAGCGGATGAGAAACCTGAGCTTTGGCCTTTGATTCATTCCCTAGTTCTGGACATAGACAACAACATCTTCTCTGGCCTTAATTTTCTCACCTGTGCATTGGGGGTGATAACACCCATTCGGCAAAGTTGTGGCAAAGCTCAGAGCACCGCCCCTGATGCACTGTAGATGCTCAGTCAATGCCATTTCTTTCTCTGCTCCTCCAAGCCTGCAATTTAGTGGAGGTGAGGAAAACAGTTCTTGGTCTTTGCCAAGAAATGTTTGTTTCAACCCTGAGTTCTGTCCCCAAACTCCTTGCACCGCTTCCCTCTGGTCTTTATCTTCCCAAACCTTTGTTCTCTTTACCCGTTTTTAGGAACTGATACAGAGGAAACTGCATGGTCCCAGTAACCCAAAACCTTAATTGAGGAAGTTCAGCATATAGGGTGAATCCCAAAAGAGGCCGCAGGAAAAGAAGGACAACCCTACTGCCTGCCCCCAAACCATGTCTGAGGCCAGAGCAGAGAGAAAAGATTCAGAATAGACACATTAGCTCCAACTCTGGGTCAGCAGGGCACTGTCAGGGACAGGGAGACAGACAGGCAGGCCAGCGCCTGGAGGAGTTAACAGGGGGAGGTAGGAAATTGCCAGAGTCAGAAGAGGTGAGGCTGGAGCTAAATCTAGGTTAATTTGGAAACAGTTTTGTGATCGATGGTGCGGAAAGTGTCAGAGAATGAGAGGTGGGAAATTGCACCTGTCTGCTCAGAATTCCAAGTGCCTTGGGGAGGCCAGGAGCTGGGGCCGCCCGGAGCAGGGCCGAGGTCGGGAGGCAGCGTGTGCCATGCCGAGGGAAAGGGTTCCGCCGTGGGAGCTGGCTGCTGGCGTCACTTCAGAATCTAACGGGCATAGCACAAAGGGCACAGCCAGCCTCGGTGACTGAGCCCTTACGGGCGCCAAGCCTAGTGCCCAGCCTTTACCTGCATGTCCCATCTAGCATCCCTGATATCCTGGAAGATGGCCATCACGACAGCTGATGCCAATGCACAGACTGAGCTTCCTCTCTGTGCCAGGCACCTCAGGGAGACTTGGGGCCTCTGTCCTGTAGGAGCAGTGGCCCATCTGGTTTTAAATCTCAATTATACTGCTTTTAACCATGTGACCGCGGGCAAGTTTCTGAATCTCTCTGAGCCCTGTTCCTGCATCTATGAATCGAGATTAATAATATCTGCAGCTTGAAATTGTCAGGATTAAATCAAGGCAAGGTGTGGAATGCATCTAGCACTGGGCCTGGTACATAGTGAAAATTGACAAAGGAGAGGCGTGAACCCCGTCATCCTCCCCTCCTCCTCCCCCATCCATGGCCACCAAGGAAGACAAGCCACAAATGCCTTTTTATTTCCAATTATTAAAAAAAAAAAAAAACAATTATAAACTGTATGCTAGAGCCAGGTAAGAGACACAGCTACCAGGAGTTAGCAGAGGAAGAGATGGCTGTGCTCGGAGCCCGGGAGATGGGCTACAGGGGACAGGTGTGGCTCCTGGCATAAGATGTGATTTGGAACTGGCAGGTGCTGATATCCAAAAGGGTTGAGGGGACGGTGAATGGGCAGTAGGGCTGGGAAGGGTATGTGCATGTACACATCATTTCAGTGAGGCAGACTCACTCCAACAGCCAGGAGGACACAGATGTTGATGGGCAGTGAGCGTTTCTCTCTTGCATAACAATCTCCAAGGCTAGCAACGCTGATGTACCCTACTGTAAATAAAAAAGGTGGATGAGCACAGTGGCAAAATTGCTTCTGCTGCTTGAGCAGCATCAGAGGATTTTTTAGGGTTCTAGGTAGAAGGGAGAATGGGGCTCAGGAGCAATCTAGGTCATTAGATGGATTCGTCATTCCCAGGAAGTTATATCGCAGAAACAATGTGTGCTGTCATCTACTGAACAAACCCTGTGCCAGTCGTTGAGCCAGGTGCTTTAATTCGGGTGATGACTACAACTCTTTTTGATTGGTGCTCTCATGATCACAATTTTATAGATGAAGAAGCTGAATCAGAGAGGTTAGGCAGCCAGTGCAATGTCACACAGCTGGAACCAGAGTCTGTTCAGAGCCCCAGTACCTAATCACTGAGGTAAAAAGGCTGAGATTTGGGCAGTCATTCATTCATTCACTCATTCAACGAATACTTATTGAGCACCACCACATGTTGTGGCTGAAGCTGAGCCCAGAGCTATGAACAACAATGGAAATTGCAGTTGAGATCACCAACTGCGCTGGGCCTTTGCTACGTGCCAGGCTTGGGTAGAGACTGCAGAGGGAGGGGTCTAAACTTGCCAGCAGCTCTTGGTCTGTGGAGGCTGGGGCCCCTCTTCAGTGGGGGCTGCGTCTCTCTGCAGCATGTGGATACTTGAGGCCTCTGGCATGGGAGGTGGTGAAGAGAGAAGCCAACACAGGGAGGACGGAAGGATTGTCTCCGTGGTCATCCAGTGCCTAGAGCCACGAGGGCACAGAGAGGCAGACACCAGATGGCTTCAAGAGGTCAGAGTGCCATGTCCCTTTGGCCACATCCCCTCTCGGGACACTCAGTAAGACCAGCTTTCTCATGCTCTGTCTATAATCATTCATTTGTTCCCCAAACACCTGATACCAAGGGCTCTTCCAAGAGACCAAAGGAAGGTATAGGAAGAGGGAAAGGAAATGAGCCTCTGTGGGGTGTCTTTTTTGCAGCGGCTCATTGCATCCTCACAGTAACCCTGTGAGGGGAGTATAATTGTCACCATTTTATGGATGGGGACACTGCGCCTCGGGATTCAGTGCTGGGATCTGCCTCCAGGTCACACAGATGCTAAGCAGCAGAACCAGGGGTTCCCATGTCAGGGCTTTTTCTGTTTGTGGGGGTATCCGACCAGAACTTACAGAGGACTTAAATGCTCCCAACCCAGTCTGAGGTTTTAGGGGAGGTTCAGAAGAGTGGTGTGTGGTATCCTTAAGGAATTTTGCATTCTATTTGGGAATGCAAGAATGATGCACAGGGCACAATTAGAAAACAACCCAAAGGCGAAACCTGGGTCCCTTCTGGCTCCCAGGTGTGGGCCCAACAGTAAGAACCATGGACTGTTTGGAAAGGGAGAGGAGGTCCATGGAAGCTGGACTCTCAGGAAGGGATCCCCACAGTAGGTAGGGTGTGAGAAGGATTTGGGGGAGGTGGGAGGAACTGGTAGGAATGTCCATGGCAATTCGGTGTCCTGGAAAGCAGCAGAGCGTAAACGTGGCTGTGGATTTGGACAGCCTGAGCTTTGTGACCTGGGGCAAGTTTCCTGACCTCTCTGAGTCTCACGTTCCTCATGTATTAGAGAGAATGGAAACAAACCTCTACCTCCATAAGGCTGCAGCAAGGATTAGACAAGCCATGGGGGGAGTACTGCTGCATGTCTAGCATCCATGCTGTCATGGCTGAGCCTTTACCACAGAGCCAGGCCCCAGGAATACGGCAGTGGCTGCCATCCACACGCCTTGCCCATAAGAGGCTTACATTCCAGAGATGCAAGCAGGACTTTAAAGACTCGTGACACACTTCTTCACAGTTGTGACATGCAGGAGGAGGACACAGAACAGAAAGACTGGCAGGGAGGGTCTTCTTGAAGCAGGGGCTTTGAGCTGTGCTCTGAGGGGTGGGTGAGAGTGCACTTTGGGGAGGAGGCGGAGGTAACCCGAGTGGCAGCAGTACTTCTGGGGAAGCCTTGAGGGAAAGGGACCCTCTGAGGCCCAGAGGAAGGCGAGGAGGACTGGGGGCCAGGAGACAGATGAAGGCTCTGGCTGCCCAGTTAAGGATTTGGGACCTTATCCTAAAAGGATAGGATAGGATAGGAAGCTAAGGGATGGTTTTCAGCATGGTTAGGCATGTATTTTAACAGGATGTGGCTATAGAGTGAGGGGAACAAATTAGATGAGCCCACAGTAGGTGCAAGCACATAGTAGGCCTTCAACACATGGCAGCAGCCGTGGCCTTTATGAAATACCCAGGTTGCTAAGGGAGAGCCTGCTCAGCTGGGGGTGCCAGGTCAAGCAGGGTTCAAGGCTCCACGAGGGACAAGCTCTGGGTCAGAATCGGATCTCCTACTCCCCCTGCATCTACTGGTTGCTAGGCCACCCAGGCTAACAGAAAAATCCAGCTGCCCAGAATCTGAGGGGGGTGGTCATTCAAGAGGGGAGCCGGAGGGTGGGGCCACGCCTAAGTGGGGACCACTGCGGGGCAAGGCAGGCACCATCCTCCCCCGGGCCCAAGGACACATGAAGCCCCCCTCCCTGCTGCTGCCTGACCATCGGGGTTCTGTCGGAGCCAGGCGGCTTTCCCAAAATGTAAGACCAGTTCTTTCTATTCCACCGTGAGCACCTGACACATGGGGTGAGGAGCAACGAAGCCCCCAGCGGGTAACATAAATGGGGGATGCGGGGGGTGGGCAGGGAGAGAGATTGGAGGTGGGGGGGGTGCGGTTGGAGCCTCTCACCCCCGGCCGTGCTCTGCCATGTGGAGCCGGAGGAGAACTGGGCATAAAGAGGCTTATTTCAGCACCCTGTTATTATGGCATCTTGTTTTCATAGTTTGTTCAACAAACCTCTCTCCCTCTCCCTCTCCCCACCTCGTCTCTCTTTTTTCATCTTCCTCTCTCAGCAAATCCATTTAAATGCAATTCTATTCTTAAAGCGCCCCTCTCATGCATGTCTAATGAATGTCAGGGAGATGCTATTACAATGGGAGCGAGGAGGATCCAATCGGCAGTGTGTGTACAAGTCATTTGAAAGGAAGCCTGGGAGCGCTCCAGTTTTATTACAGCATAATTAGAAATAAAATCTTGTTGCAATAGGAGAATGAGAGATGTGTGCTAATCCTGGGGTAGAGAAAGACAGAGCTGTGTTTAGAGAAAAGGATTTGGGGAGAAGAGGGGATGATGAGCCGCTGCTGCTGCCCGCTGAGCGCCTCGATCCTCCACGCACCCCCGGGGAGAGGCTGGAGAAAGAGCTGGGCTGTTCTCCATCTCAGTTGCCTAAAGCGTTCAGCTTCCGGGCCCGGGGGGGCCAAATTCAGTCCCTTCCTGGAAATCCACAACCTTCTGCCTCCTTGAGCAATGGATCTGTGGGCAGTTAGAAGGCGATGGGAACGGAGGGGGGATCCCGACCTGGAGGTAGAGACCCAAACCAGGTCCTGAGTCCCCCACTTACAAGAGTTATTCATTCATTCATCGGTGGGGTGCTGAATACTCACAGGCTGTCGATTAGGTGGCAGGCAATGTGTCGGGTGCACTCAGTTAACTCATTTAATTCTTACAGGAAAGAGGTTCAGAGGGGATCAATTGCCCAATATCATTCCAGGTAGAAAGTGGAACACAATTCAGACCCAAACCCCTCTGACTCCAACCATGCTGTCAACTACCGAGGCCCACCTGAGTCCTTCAGACACCTCCCGTCTAGCAACCTGATCTCATATAGAGCTCAAAAGGTAAAGACAAAGATGGCAGGACCTGGTTGAGCCCTTCACAGGCAGAAATGGAGACGGGGGTGGTGACAGCTCGGTACCATCAGAGCAGTGCATCCAACTGGGAATCCAGAAATTGGGGTGGGGCAGTGTTATATCATATCCATGTTATATCATATCCATGCAGATGACTCAGACCCAATCAATATTGGCACAGGTTGGGTCAATATTGGCACCTGTGCCCAGCACCCACTCGGCTTTCCAACTGAAAACTAGTTCAAAGGGGGAAAAGCCCCCCACCCCAACCCAGGCCTCATCCCCCAGGTTTTGCTCTTCCACAGCCAAGTGGAGCAAGATCATAGAATCTCAGAAAAGTGAAGCTTGGCAAGGAGATAGATAGAATGGTTCAATCCCCTTGTTCATCATTTAAGGAAATGGGGGCCCAGAGAGGTGATGAAACTTGTCAAAAGTCACACAGCAAATTAGAAGACAGGTTTTTCATCTCCCCGCCCAGTGCTCTCAAACCCCTCATACCTGCCCCTGCACTGGGTTTCCAGAGGAGAGATCCACGTAGATGACTTTTCTAGCCTGTGGCACTCTTTCAAGCAAATCCTCCTTAGAAGTCCGCGGCTGGGCGGGTGCACAAGGCATGAGGAGGCTGCCAGCAGCACACTTAGTTCAAAGTCAGCCAAGCTCTGGAGCTAAGCTGGCCCGAGGGCCTGATCAGCCTCAGACAGGATAGTCCCTCCGGCCAGCAGGTAATAGGACCCTCCACTTTCGCAGGAGAAACTGAGACTGAGTCGAACCCCCTGAGGGCAGGATAATATTAGGATCGCCCCATGATTCCGTGTCTTCTCTGGCCATTAGCTCTCTCTCCTGTAGGGGTGGCTGTGGGGGGAGGAAGGGCACAGGCCTGCTCCCCAAAGCCTCCCAGGGGCACCCGGGAGAACTCTGTGCCACCCATCAGGAGCCAGGCATGCCAAGCCCCAGCCCAGCTTGACGTCATACTATAAAGATGGGTAGGGGGCATGGTGTCCACCAAGTACCCAGGACCCCCAGTGCCCAGAAGCAGGTAAATAAACTTGTCACCTGCCACATGAGGGTTATTAAATTTTAAACCCTCCTCTAGCTCAGCTCCCCATGCAACTCTCATTACAGAGAGGGGCAGGGAAAGTATCAGGCTCCACATGCCAGGGGATAAGCCAGCGTGGCCCGAGCCTGCCTCTCATCCAGCCTCCTGACACAGGTGCATTCACTTGGTCTGTTCTTAGCTGCATGCAGAGAGAGCAGTGAATGGGCCAGGAAAGAGGAGGCCTCTCTTGGCAGCTACACTGTGACCCAGACTAGCTAGTGTGACTCTCGTGGGTAAGATGAGATGTTGGACCAGACTTGAGTCTTTGATGGAGGTACAGATGAGGCCCTGCCTGCATTAAAAGGCCCATTCTCAGGACCAGTTCCCCTGCCCACTGGGTCCCTGAGCCATGCCTTCAGCTTGCTGCCTGCTTCCCTCAGTTTCTGGGACCCAGTGCACACAGAAGTTTCTCAAGCTGGGTCTCCCCATCCCTCATGTTTTTGCTCCCTGAACCCAACAGAGTGTGGTACCCCGTGGCCTTCAGGACTAGCCCCCCTCTGCCGTCCTCCCCATTCCCCACTAACGTCTTCACAAGGCAGGCCCAGACTCCAGAATGCGGGCACAGGAAAGGCCCGTGGGGACCGGCACGCCCAAACCTTCCATTCCAGAGGAGGCAGTGCAGGATGGTCTAGAACTCAGAGCCGGCAAGGGCAAGAGTTAGGACTGGAATCCAAGACCCAGACTCATCTTGTGTAGTTTCCACTGTGCTGCAAATCTCTCTTGAGGGCCGGTGATCCCAGGACTTCAGAGCCAGGGGAGGAGATGAGGATGAAAAGGGCCTTGGCTTCCCTTGGGCTTTGCAAACCCAGGCTGGCCAGATGTCCAGGGCCCTCCTCCTCCTCAACATGACTGACAGAGAAAGGGATGAAAGGAGGACGCCCTGCAGAGTCTTCCGTAAATAGCTCCCTGCAGGCTGCCCTGGTGCTGGGGTCTCTGGACACAGGCTGATTCCCACCAGCCAGGAAGTATCGATCACCCCCAGCCATCTTGCCCCACAGCGCAAATAGCTTTGGAGGAAAGAACAGCCCTGATGGCCAGGGCCAGTTATCTCATTAGTCTCATGAACTATCCGTGGGCTCTGAGCTGTCGGCTGACCACATTGTTTTTATAAATCTATATTGGATGGAGCAGGAACTGGTTACCTGTATCGATTGCAATTTCTCTTTCGGAACTGGGAGGCCCCTGGGGGCCAATCAAGGCACTTGGAGGACCTGGCATCCTGAGACCGCCCCAGTAAAACGGATTTGGGCTGTGACAGGCTGAGTATCTCCTCTCTTTCAAGAGAGACTGAATGATCTTTCCCACCCTGGCCAAAGACTGGTCTTGATGTCAAGTGCCATCTCCTCCCCTCCCCCCATACAGCCCCTCCCTCCCATCATTCCCTACTGGGAGTTTCTCAGTCGGGGGGGAGGGGTGGTCAACAGAGCAGGAAATGCCTCTGTCAGCTTCTGATTCTCCTGCTTCAGGAAGACATCTGACTCCAGGAGCAGAAAAGCAATGCCCATGCTGTAGTGAATACCTGTTCTGACACATAAGTGTACAGACACAAACCCCGTGCTTTTACACAATTCATATCATGAGAATAACTTCTCCTTGGACCTGTGTACTATGTAGTATACATTACAATGCCCGCTCATAAACATTGTCCCACAGACACCACAAAATAAGAACCCAGTAAGCTGAGCAAAACAGGGGTTATAGCCCCACTTTAGGGCTAAGAAAACAGAAGTCCAAGAAGGTTAAAGCACTTTCCTAAAGCCACACAGCTGATAGGTAGCATCTCAAACCCCCAGTTTTTGCCTCTGAATGCAGAACTCACTACAGCAGCCTTTGGAGCATACCCATCGCCAAGCTGCAAACCCTTTCCTTGTCCCCTGCGATAACCTGTAAGCCTGTGCACCTGTACCCAGCACACACACACCAGTGCACACCAGTCCTCCACTGGGTGCGTGCACCACATCCCCTCACAGGCCCAGGCAGCCCCTTGCCCACCATCACACCTCCACTAACATATGGCACCTGGTCATGGCAGGGTTTCTTTGCTACCTAAGCATCAGCATCTGAGCCCTCCCAAAACAGACAACTGCATCATTCCCCAGACCTCTTCCCTCATTCCTCACCAGACTTAAAAGGGGGATCATCCATCATTTCACTCAGCAACAGTAATGCCTTCTGAAATGGGTCCCACCCACCCCCACCCCCATAACCCTTTCTGCCCACCCACCCATTGGCTAGGGAGAGCAAAGACTCCAGCAGAAGAAACAAGGGACCAAAGGACTGGCCCATGGCTTAGAAGAGGTGGAGAAGTCTACCTCATGGAGAGCAGTTGGTCAAAATCTCTTCTAAATTGCAATACACACTCTCTTGGCGGCTGCGTTGGGGAAAACGGCTCTGCATCTGTGTTCAGCAGACCCAGGTTTGGTTCTTCCACTAAATGATTAGAAGTATGACTTGGACAAGTCTCTAAACCTGAGCCAGTTTCCTCATCCCCAAAACATAGGTTTGTACTGAAGCTTAAAGGAGGGGACATACATGAAGGTCATATGTGAAGTGCTCAGCATTTCAGCACATGGGTGTCCATTGATTCTGTGCACCTTGGGGTGTCTTTTTCACTGAGTTTGTAAAACTAAGCCAGGATCCTTCTCTCCAAACCCAAGGCAAAATGTACCTACACAGGGGCCCAAGGGAGCTGGAGAGGGCCTGTATATGGCTATAGGCCCCCAGACACAGGTCTCCTTTCTCAAAGGCCCTAGCTATGGAAACCTCTGACATATAAGTAATAGAGCTTGATTTAAGGCAGACAGAGATGAAATTACCCAAGGTGATTTAATTGTAGGACTGCGGTGTCCTCAGAGGAGCAAAACGCCACTCCATCCCCACTGCTCTATTGTGTACCTCTTGTCTGAAGGCTGGCTAGGGGAAGCTGATATACTTGCCTCCTAGAAGCAGCAGACCTCTATTGGTAGTGTTCTGTCCTCTGGGCAAGGGTAAGCAGTTCTAAGCTAAAGGAAGAAACTGCTTCCTTCTCTCTCCCTGGGCCAGCCACTCTGGGTTTGAGGAGCCCTTGGGGAGTGTGACCTCACTCTGAAGATGAGTTAGTCACAGTTTGCAATCCAGGTCGCCTGTGCTCATGTTGCTGCCTATACTCGTTTATTTTCTTTTTCTTAGCTTCTAACCATCAGTCTTGCTTTTAATGTCCCAGCCTAGCCTGGGCTGTGCCATGGGGAATCAAAAGCAAGGCTCAAAGTGTCCAAACCATTGCAAGGTGACAGCCGTGGTTAGATTGGGCGAGACCCCCAGGTGAGGCAGACCTTCAGGACAGGAGTCCAGGCTGGAGGTGCAGCTGTCTCACCTCCTGTCGTGGCTTCACCACCACTGCCAGCCTCCAAGGACTCATACATTCCACACATGTTCACTGAGCATCTACTATGTGCCAGCCATGCTCTGGAACTGGGATCCCATGGTGAACCAAAATAACTCCTTGTCTCAGAGAGAAACACGTGCTCTAAAGGAAAATAAAGCAGGGTAAGACTATCTGCCAGGGACGTAGGGCACAGTCTAAATGTAATAGAGTGGTCAGCAAAGGTCTCTCCAAAGCCTTTGAGCAGATTCCTAGGTGAAGCTGGGAGTGAGTCCAGCAAAGACCATTTCAGACCTAGAAGGAATCATAACAGCAGAGGCCCTAGGGTGGGGAATGAGCACTCGCAGGCACACACACACTGATTGTAAAATCAGCAGAGGAGACGATGACCAAGGAGCTTTGTACCTCTAACATCCTTTAAGTCATGAATTTATGAATTGGTGGGAGGAAAATTACCCTAAAGATGATCTGATTTATTTTTCCCATTCCATACTTAAACCCCTGGCACAATATCTCAACCAAGTGTTCCTTAAATACCCCCTAGTGATAGAGAACTCACTACCCAAGAAAAACACTCATTCCTTTTTTTAACAGTCTTGAATTTTGAATGCTTGCAAATAGTTAGCTTTGAAAGTTTAATTAGATGTAGTAGAAACAGTGGCAAGAGGGTTAACAAATCTAAAAACGCTCAGGAATGGGAGTGCGTTAATCTAAGAAGACTTCCTGGAGGACGTAAATTTCAACCTGGGATCAGACCTTTCAGAGTTGCAGTTTTCTCATGAGTGAAGTGGGGATAAAACTACCTCAGAGAGTTTTGGGAAGGTTCACTGGTTCATTCTTTCTAAAAAAATTTTTTGGGTGCTTGGTTTGTGCTTAAAAGCAATGTAAACACTGATTAAGATGGAAAATCATCGGAGGGTTTTGAGCAAAGGGCCGGGCGAGCTGACTTAGGTTATAAACAGCTCTCTGGCTGCATGTCGATAAAGGGGACAGGGGCCAAAGGAGGGGAGGCCACTTAGGAAGCTCCAGTTCCCCTGCTTCATTCAGAAATTTCCCTCCCCTTGCTCCAAAGTCTGGAGAGGGAGCTGTCCAGTTCACAAACTCCCTTAACCCCTCAGCCCCCGCACCCCACCTCTGCTTGCCACCGTCTCCCTACCAAACACACCCTCTTTCCCCCCTGAGAGCAGAACCAGGGTCTCTGCATTTGCAGAGAGCAACTTCACCTCCTCCAAGCCCATCTGTCCAGCCTTGCCAGGGCCACCAGGAGTCTCGAAGTTTCTATCAATGAGCGCTCCTTGACTCCTGCAGCTCCGAGGAGTCTGTAAGACCCAGCTCTCTGACCTTTTAAAAGAAGACAGAAAAGATGTAGTCAGCTCCCTTAACACCTGTGTTCAGAGCTGCAGAATCTCCAAGGAGGGGCTGCCGCTTTATTTCCAAGCTCCCTGCTCTCTGACCCAATTCCTGAGGTGGGAAGGGGAGAATGTTCAGGAAGCATACCGCGGGGAGGAGCTGAGAATCCTCGAGGCCCCAAACCCAGCCTGCTCCCAGTCCTTCGTCTTCCTAGGAGGGGTCCGCTTGGGCTGAACAGCTTGTACTGACACTTAATGAGCATCCTCACGTGTTGGGGGCTTTCACATGGGGTATTTCATCAAATTCTCCCAAAAGTCCTGGGTCGAAACTTATTGTTTCCATTTTCCTGAAGGAAAAAATGGAACTCAGACAAATTTAGTGTGAACAGAGATATCAATTGTCAGAGTGGAAAGGCTTTTACAAGTTTATCAAATCCTGTGGTTCCCTGACCTGGCTGCATATCAGAATCTTCAAGAGGTTTTTACAAAAACACCAATTTTCAGGTTGTACCCCCAGAAATTCTGAAATTAATTTTTGAATCTTTCTAGATGAATCTAGTGTACAGATATGGTTAAAAATCACTCACCTAAATCCAGGACCTGGGACACTCCATACAGACTTGGTAAACTGAGTCCAACGAACTAAAAGGAAGAGCACTCTTTCACAAGTAGTAAGGACTCCAGTGACAGAAGCAACCAACCAGAGGCTAGCTGACCACATGTCCCTATGAGAGGTGCTGCTGTTCTAGGAGATTCTCTTAGAAGAGCGCAGTGAGTGGACTAACAGTTCAAGCTCTACCACTTCCTTGCTGTGTGACCTTCAGCAGGTTAGTTAGAGTCTCTGTGCTTCAGTAAGTAATAATCATAGCATCCATTTCAAAAGGTTGTGGGGATTAAATGAGTTAGTATATATAAAGCTCTTGGCCCAATACACTATTTAGCTTAAGGAAAAGAAAAAAAAAACAGGAACCTATTCTACATCACCAGGAAAGAGGTGGGCTAAGCAGGGCAGAATATTTGTAGGAATAATACAAAGAAGAAAAGGATTCATTAACCACGACCTCACTTTCCTGGTCATCAGGATGCTCATAGGTGAGACCACAGGCTTTGAGATGCCGCAGCCAAGCAGTGTCAATGGCAAGGCCTACAGTTCAACACAGCTGTTCTGATGCTGTACTATGCCCTAGTCATGGAACATCAGAGAAAATGACCTTCCAGTGTAAGCCCACAGGGACACTATGGGATGGAAGAGCTCCTTGTTACTCAAGACTGTTTTGGGCAGGGTACCGTGGGATGTCTAGAGCCCCTTGCCCCTGACCCCTATATGCATCAGTACCCTTCAGTTATGATGTCAACCAAAATGACCCTTCACATGACCAAATGGCCTCAGGGTGAACCCAGAGGGCCTGGATGCCTTGAAAGCCACTCTCTCCTCCTCCAGAAAACCCAGCCAGCCCCAAGGAGGAGGAGCCAAGGAGGTGGTATAGCTACTCCTCTATGGTTCCAGGGACCCCTGGTTCCATATGGGATGCAGAGATTGAGCTTGCTAAGATGCCAGGGCACCACACCAGAGCCAGCTTGGGAGGGTAGCTGTGTTGTCCGGCCCCAGACCCGCTGAGTCCCCTGCCAGGTGGCTGTGCCTCCCCTACTTCTCAACACACTCACTCCACAGGCCTCTTGCTCCTTGCCTTCCCAGCAGGGCCCGTCCTCATCAAACATGCAGAACTGCTGTTGCACAAGTCCATCTCCACCCCCCCCCCGGGGGGGATTAACATAATACCCCTGATTTCTCCTTCCCCTCTCTTGCACTGAGCATCCCCTTGGCTGCAGCCCGCCTTTGTTTCAGGAGGAGCAATACACTGTGTCTGAAAATGTTACTGCAATTAAGTATGCACAAAAACGGGGGGAGGAAGGGGGGAAATGAGGACAATGAAGGATGTGAAACATCAGATGCAGCAGCTGCTTGTTGCTATAGAAACCCCAGCTCCCCACCACCATCACTGTAGTCCCCTGCTTAAAACTCCAGTAGGGCCAAGTTCTCCAGTCACCGTGGGGAGCTGGGAGCTGCAGGATCACGAAGTCCTAGCTGTCCAGGTAGGAGCACCTGTGGGCTGCTACCAGTAGTTTCGTTTGTTCGTTCTTTCTGTTTTCTCTTGGGTGTCTGATCACCCCCTACCACCACCTCCCTACTTCTGATTGGCAGCAACACCATCCAATAGTTCTGCTTTCCAGTCCCAGTTACATCATGAATCATGGGAGAGCTTCTGCATTTGACTTTGGATGTCACAACATGGAGACAAAACAACACATGCAGATTCCGGTGGGGAGCCAGGCTTCCTTTGTGCTCCCTTTGGCTCCTCTCTGACTTTCAGCAGTGGTTGCCCCCTCCCTCTTTCTATCTTTTACCCACTGCATTGGAAGGGGGCCTTGTAATGGAAGAAGTGGGAGGGGAGCTGGTCCACAGCTCTGGGTTTCCAGAGGACTGTCAGGCTTCCTGGTGGCCAAGTCACCATCTGAGAGCATCCCCAACAAGATGCAGCTTCCTGGGCATCAGTGTGATGTCCCAGACTTGGGTCCACATTGCCAGTTGTCCAAGGGTGGACAGGGCATCTGAGGCCTAGAAGTGAACCATGGAGTTAAGACAAGGGCCTTTAGTTGACTGCAAAGTTAGCGAGGCAGTAGTATAATGGGGCTGCCTCTCCATTCCGCACTCCCTACAAAAAGGTAATGCAATCCAAGGCTGGAAGTAGATAGCCCTGCTCTATTCTGCCCTGGTCAGAAGGCTCCTTGCTGGATCCTGCCACTTAGCAAAGCACCTAACACATGGCAGGTCTGGATCTATGTAAAGAAGTATAGAGTGGAGCAGAGGAAGGAACGGAAGAAAAAGGGAAGGAAGGAGTGTAGGGTGGGAGGGAGAGGCAGTTAGGAGAACTGGAGGTAAACCAAAGATTTTTCAGAAGCAGAAGACCAAGGGGAAGCTTCAAATTCATTCTTCAAATGAAGCCATATTGAATACATAACTATTAAAAATAAAATCCTAAGACTGTTTAGCCTGAAGAAAAGTCAAAGGACGTGATGGCTGCCTTCCAATTTGTGAGGAAGGTAAGTTAGAAGCAAGGCTTTAGAGGTCCTGCAGGGCTCCAGGGAGTAGAACGGGAAGTCACAAGGAGACCACTGTGGTCAAAGAAGATCTTTCTAACAGTCAGAGCTATAGACTTTGGAATGAGCTGCTGAGTGAGGTGGTGAGTTCCTCAGCCCCGAAAATATTCAGATGAAGACTGGAGAACCCCTTGGCAGAGAAGCTGCAAGCGCATTCAACTTTGCAGTCCTGGAAGTCTACAGCCTCCGCTGTTGGAAGGTGGCCATGGATGAGGCCCCTGTCTCTCGGTGCTGAGAACCGTGGGCTTGTGCTTGGAGGGGTGGGAAACCACAGAAGATTCCCCATGAGAGGGTGAGCCTGACTCAGGGGACTTGTCGTTGATTGAGGGGTGTCACTCAGCCTCCAGGTGGGATGAAGCAGATTCCTAAATAATAAGATTTGAAGGCCACAGGGACACCCAAAATGTTTCCTTATGAAAGGCTGGCATTCCAATGTTGGGGTTCTCCTTATAGGGTCAGCCCTCGCCCTGCAACTTTCTTTCACGTCGCTGTCGCTTTCCTGATTCCGATGCCCCCTCCCAGTGGAAATGGCAGCCTGGGGTCCTCTTTGTCTGCCTAGAGAAGCAGCTGAGCCCCCCAGAGAGGAGACAGAAGGACCCAAAGTTGGCTTCTTCATCTCAGTGTGGCCTGGTCTCGGGTGGGAGT
This sequence comes from Myrmecophaga tridactyla, assembly GCA_004026745.1. Taxonomy (NCBI): domain Eukaryota; kingdom Metazoa; phylum Chordata; class Mammalia; order Pilosa; family Myrmecophagidae; genus Myrmecophaga; species Myrmecophaga tridactyla. The sequence goes on along the minus strand of PVIY010031394.1, from coordinate 13,030 downwards.
CCACTGCCATGACCTTAGGGAGTCCGGAAGCCCAATGCAAGCCCCTTCACAACTCTCGGGCCTGCACTCTTCCCTTTTTCAATCAGCCCAGATTAGCTGAAGTTCAGAGTCTTGCATTGTATCTTGTGTTGTAATCAGCAAAATGGTTTTTTTCCTGCCTGTCCTTCTAGCTTCCCGGTAAGTCCTGACTATAAAAGGCAGTCGTGACTGTGAAGATGGCTGGAAAACGTACAGCCCCATCGCCAGCCCCTTGCGTTGCACACAATCAGTGTTCAAGAACTGTGGAGCTATTACTGTGAACCTTCACCTTCACGTCCCCTCTTCTAGTACAGCTCAGCCTTAGCAATTAGTTGTTGAATTAATGAATGATTTAAACTGGAAGAGAAGGATTTAGACTTCTATTTGACTTAGTACAGAGGAAAAGCTGGATATGGGAAGACCTGAATCCCAGTCCAGCACTGCCACTTCCTGGCTGTGTGATCGGGGATCGATCACTTCACCCTGAGTCTCAGTCTCCTTCTCTATAAAATGGAGATGATGCAGCAGACAGTTGTATAAGAGTAAACACACAATGAATGTGAAAGAGCCTTGCAAACTGTAAAAAAAAAAAAAGGAAGGAAAGATGGGGTCTAATATTACTGAGTGAGCGTTTGCTATAGAATAACCTTAATATTTCTTTTAATTCATACCACCACCCTATGAAATATTATTTTCACCCATTGTACAGATCAGGATCAGAGAAGTTAAGTAACTTTTCCAAGGCCACACAGCTAATAAGTGAAAGAACTGGATTAGAACCCAGATCTCCTTCTGACTTTTAAGTTCAACTTCTTGCATTAAACCCTGAAGCATTTTCACTTAAAGGAGAATTACGACAATTTCTATTGTCATTTTGTTTGCATGTGGAAAATCTTCATGTATCAGAGATGCTCCCCTGCCTTAGAAGTGGCATCAACTTCACCCTCTTGTCTTTCCCTTCACCTCCTCTCCCTGGGCAACAGCATTAGCCTGGGAGAGGGCCAGCTGCAGACCCAAACTGCTCCTGGAGGGGTGCCCAGCCCAGGGAGTAATGGACCATATCCCGATTGTGTCTCCAGAAAACAGGTTTTTTATTACTTACCATGGTGGGCTGTACATCTCCGACGTGCAGAAGGAGGACGCCCTCTCCACCTACCGCTGCATCACCAAGCACAAGTATAGTGGGGAGACCCGGCAGAGCAATGGGGCCCGCCTCTCCGTGACAGGTAGGCTGAGATGGCTGGGGGAGACTGGGCTTGGGGGGAGGGGACAGGGGTGAGGATCAGGAAGTCAGCGTGCGCAGAAGGCTCAGAGCAGGACAGTGAAGAGCAAAGGTACAGAAACCACTGGGGAAGACCTTGTCCAGTGTGGTTTGGGGTGCCCCTCACATAAGGAGATAAATTCTTTTTTTTGTACCCGAGGAAGCTTCATTCTCCTAAAATACGGATAGGTTTCCATTTATCAAATAATAAGGATTATGGACCATCAGCTCTCCCCCCCCCCTTTTTTTTTTTTGCTTTTGCTGACAGAAAGCTCAGATAAAATCTGGTGTTCAAACATAGTAACTATTAGATGAGATTTGGGGGAATTTTTTGGTAATTCCTAAGTGTTTCTGAAGATTCTATTTTATCAATGAGTGCTTGTGTATTTTTTGTTGTAGGCCACCCCACTGCATTTGAAAGTAGGCAGAATATAATTTACAAATGAAGACATTGCTAAACTGAATAAAGGATCTTGTTCTTGAGAGGGATGGAAGCTAGTATGTATTGAGTCCCCTGTGCCAGGGATTTCATTCATTTGTGGTCCTTTGGGTACCATAGTAACTCTTTTTTTTTTTCCTAATTGACAAACCAAAACAACATATAAGCACAAGTATTCTTAACGTACAAACATCCCATACTTGGTGTACAATCAATGGTTCATAATATCATCACATAGCTGTATATTCATCACCATGATCATTTTTTAGAACACTTGCATCACTCCAGAAAAAGAAATACAAAGAAAAAAGAAAAAACTCATACGTACCATACCCCTTACCCCTCCCCAACTCTCATTGACCACTAGTATTTCCATTTACCCAATATCTTTTAACCTTTGTTCCCCCTATTTTTTTCCTATACCCCTTACCACTCCCTTTCATTGATCATTAGTATATCAATCTACTCAATTTGTTCTAACATTTGTTCCCCCTATTATTTATTTATTTTTAATCCATATGTTTTACTCATCTGTCCATACAGTAGATAAAAGGAGCATCAGACACAAAGTTTTCACAATCACATAGTAACTCTTGAGGTGAGCATTTCCCCCTATTTTCTCAGGTGAGAAAACTTAATTTTAGGGAAACCAAGAAAATTGACTGAGCTGTTAAACCAGTAGGAGGAAAAGCCAGAATTCAAACTCTGGGCCCCCGACCCCAGGTCCTTCCCACGGCAGGTCCTCTGCCACCAAAGGGGCTAATTGAGTAGCCACTGGGCTACATGGCCCAGTCACAGAGTTCAGAAAGGGACATGGTGGGAGGCACTCAAGGAAGGCTTTCTGGGGCCGTGGTTTTCAAGCTCTTTTGACAGCAACCCACAGGCAGATGTTTTTATCACAATCTAGGCAAGGCACGCTGATATTTTCCATTCTAGTCTATCCTATTTAGATTTTTTTTAAATACTGGTTTTGCATCTCACCAAGTGGATTTCCTCCTAAAGGTTTGAGACCTGAAATTTGAAAATCTCTGCCCTTGAGAAGGTGGGATTGGAGTGGCTTTTGGGAGGAGGGTGAACTGATAGTCAGATCACCTGTGTTTGAGATCAGACCCAGCAAATCATGAACCTCTCTGGGCCTCTGGAAGGGGCCTGGGGGTGAATACACTAGATGATCAATCTGATGTCATCTCTGACATTTGATGGGGGGGGGTTTGCTGAGGACCTCCCTGACCAGCCAATGACTTTCTCCAGACAACCCCTCATTTGCCCTACACATTTGGAGGCAAGACCAGGAAAGCAGGAGTTAGGTGGGGGCTCCCTGACTCACTCCTGTGTCTAGCATGTGGCCCTGTGCCTGGCATATAGTAGGTATATAAGTGAATATTCCAGAATTAATCATTGTTATGGGAAAATGGGTTGTCCGCTGGGGCGAAGACAAGCCCTGCACTTCACTTTGGAATCTGGCCCCCAATTCTCAAACATGTGGGAGTGGTTCCCTTCCAAATTATAGGGACTTATTTGCAGAGCATTTTGCATCTCATTTGCATGCTTCTCATACAATATGGGAAAAGCACAGAAAATCTGCCTCCTTTGGGCCTGCTCCTTTCTCCTCCACATCTGGCCCTTTGCCCCTGCTAATCTCCTTTGGATGTCCAGCTTTTGGAGGGAATAGGCAGGAGCCCCTCAAAAAATATTCTTTAAGCTGGAGAATACGCCACCGCTTCTCCTTCTCCTCTCTATTTACCACTAGCCTATGAGGAGAAGGGGTGGGGGAAGGAGAGGGAGGGGACACCAGATAGAAAGATTTCCAGACAGAAAAAGAGACAAGCAAAGGAAAAGAGAGAGAAAGACATAGGACAGGAAAAAAAATAACTGAATGGAAAAACACACAGAGATAGACAAAGGAAGAGAGAAAGAGACAGCAGTAATGGAGTGAGAAAGATCTAAAGGCAAAAAGAGGGAGCGGAAGGGAAGGGAACCGAGGGGAGGGGGTCCCACTGAGGGACAGGAACCCTGATGTGATGTGAGGTGACAAGGCAATCTGCAATCTGCTCATCTCGGCAAAAATGCAACTGATACTGGAGGGAGACAGTGCAGCAGGGAATACTGGCAGCCTCACCGGCCCCTCAGCCTCTCCAGACTTCAGATCCGCGCCCCAGAGTTGGGGGGAGGGACAGTCCCAACAGCGTGTGGGTAGCTGGGAGAGGCTGGGCATTGGTTTCAGCTGAAAGGTTTCAGTTTTTACTGCCAGATCCTATGAGCTCCTGGAGCTGGAAGCTGGGAGGGGTGTGGACCCTCCCTGGCCAGGAGCTCTGGGTGGGCAGCTGGAATCCAGGACTAGGAGATGCAGCTGGGTGGTGCCCTGGCAGAGCTCACTGAATGTTTGCTAAAGTCAGGAGAGGGGAGGCAATGACGAGGCATATTGGGAAAAAAGGTGGATGAATCAAGCCAAAACTCCAATCTCAGCCTTCCCACTCACTAGCTGTTCCCACCTGACATAAAATAATATCTCCGAGCCTCACCTTCCTCACCTGTAAAATGGGAGCGACAAACTGTACCCCACTGGGTTGTTGTGAGAATTAAATGGGCTGCCAGAGGCAAGAAGCTCAGCCCAGTGCCTGACACATAGGAAGCGCTCAGAGAGTGGCTGCTGAGCCTTGGTCCAGCAGTAATTGTTATCCTATTATCACTGCACTATTATTCCATGGCATTTCCAAAGCATTGGGAAGGGGCAGCTTTCATTTGCCTGCATTTTCTGAATTAGAGGAGGCAGCTGCAAGAATAGTCTGAGCCCCCAAAATACAGCCTTATAATAACTATTCAGTACATTCAGGTGCTTTGCAGAGTTTACCAAAAGCTTTCATGCACAGTAACAACTCACTGCACCCCCACGACAACCCAATGGGCGGGACATCGTCCTCCGCTTTTAGAAAACAGGTCAGCAGTGAACAGGGAGGCTGAGCGACTGGGCAAAGGTCCCTGGGCTCACCCAGCACAGAGCCAGGAGCGGACTCCGGGTTCCCAGCCAGTGCTCCCCACCCTGTCCAAACCGGCAGAGGAGGGGTGCTTCCCAGCAGCCTCGCCGGCGCGCCCGGCGTGCCACCCAGCTCCAGTCCCAGGGAGCTGTCTCCCGCAGCCCTGCCCGATCCCCCCGGGGCGGCTGCCGTGTGTACGCCGCAGCATTTTACTTCTGCTCCGGAGTAATGAAAGAGGTTTCTTTCCCTCAGAATTTAATTTCACGCCTGAGACTCGGTGATTAATTTCCTTCCCCTGCCCCTTCCCCCACCACCCTGCCGACCCCTCCACTTGTAAATTCTGCGGTGTGCCAGGGAATTTGTGTGTTTTGCATCAATTAAGTGTCACATTGAGTAATTCTTCCTTGGCACTGGGTTTGTTTATCCCAACCGTTCCCACAGGGCTGAGGGGTGGGGGCGAGGCCGCGGAATCTGGCAGCGAGGAAGGTGGGCACTTGAATAGCAATTGTCCCGTGCATCTGCATAGCGAGGGGGCGCCTGCAGAGCGCGCGGACCGACATTTTGCGCTGATTGCAGACAACAGCCTGGTGAGATCAGGAAGCAGCGTTGTCACCCCCACTGTACAGAGCAGGAGACTCCAGTTCCGAGCCTTTTTAAGACACAGCTTGTCACGCAGCTTGTCGGGATTTGCACCCGGGGCTCCTTCTGCTACCCACAGATACCTCCTGAACTGCAGAGAAGGTGGGAAGAGAGCAGGGCGTCTCCCGGAAAGTCTTTCTCCCAGAAGGGGGAATTTCTAGCCCATGCCCTCTCCCAGGGAGATGAGCTGAGGACACAGGCTCGCCATTGATGAGGAGAATCCAGGGGGGTCAGCAATTTAGTATTAGATTATTCCATCTCAGACCCTATTTAGTGAGGGGAGAGAGCTGGCTTCCGGCGTTGACCCTGCAGTGTGATTCTGGGCCCACCACTGCAGCTGTCTGGACGCAGGGTCCTTGCCTCTTCATGCCCTCCAAGGTCCCTCAGTCAGCTGTAACCTCTATGAACCCACACGTTTCTGCAATGTGGGGTTTTACCCAGAAAAAATCAGGCCAGTGCCCATTCATCCCCCCACAGACATTTATGGCTCAGTGGTGGCGGGCCTTGCTTTGTGCCAAGCCCAGGAGGGGCAGCAACCGATCAGTCACCGCCTTGGCCTCAAGGGGCTCCCAATCTTCACGGAAGTTAGAAAGTGCCACATCACCAGAAGAGCTGGCCATGGGGGGCCCTCAAGGGAAGGAAAGGTGGTGGCTTGGCGGCCGGGGTGAGCAGAAGACTCACTTTTTACTGGATATTGTCTATTTCCTGAGGTTCTGCCATGTGCACATATTAGCTGTTTTTAAAAAAAATGGATTTTTTTCTTTAAAGATTGTTTGAAAATAAAATGAAAGGAAAACTCCCTGGGAGTGCAGTGAGAGTGGCTTGGGGGAGGCTTCCCAGAGGAGGTGATGTTCAGGCTGTTTGTGAAGATGAACAGGAGTTGATCCAGGTGGGGATGGGGCAGTTGCTATTGAGACAGTGGAGGGAAGATAGCGCAGGCAAGGAAGACCAGGGAAATTTGAGGTAAAAAGTATGGATTGTGCATCACGGGTAAAGGGGGTCCTATGGAGATTTCAAAGCAGGGGTGGTCCTCAGGGGGTGGAAACCACAGGGAGGCCATTTCCAGTGAGAACTAGACTGCTGTAGCAGAGAAAAGGCCATCCTCAGAAATGGGCTGACACTCATACACCGGCCCCAGCAGTCGCTGGTTTCTCTTGAGCTGGGGATGCAAAATAGAGATTTGTTGGGGTGGGGAGTAGGGCTTGCAGAAAGCTTAACTTCCTACTCCTTCCGGGGTTCCTATGGAAATGCGCTGGGCTTTTCTGAGTCTCTCTAGATTTCACAGGTGGGAGGAGACTGGGCTGGTTGGCGTGGGGAGGCAGACAGATTGTTCCCTCCACCTGGGGGCTCTCCCTGCCCTCCGGGTTAGCTTGAGGCCCAGACTGAGACTTTGCAATAATTGCATTTTTGCAATTGTCCTGGTGCTTCCATGGCAGGGGGTCACGGCCCTTAAGTCTGGAGTGGTTTCTAGGGCTTATCCATGTGGAAGGAGCTCTCACCCCCCTCTTCCTCTGCCTCTCTTGCTCTGCTTTTGTCTTCCATCTGTCCATCTGTCTGTCATGTTAGCCCTAGTCTCAGACATGCCCTCTCCTCCTGCCAGCTCCTGCTCCCTACCGAGGCTCTCAGGGGCTCAGCCTGGCCTGAGTAGGAGAGTTTGCACCGGAATCTGGGGCTCAGGGAAACCCGGTGAGCCCTCCCTGAAGCATCCCCCTGGAGCACACTGGGTGCTCCTTAACTGCAGTGGGCAGCGGGTTCCTCTTCAGGTGCTCTCCTTCCCTGACCCTCTTTGCCTTGCAGACCCGGCCGAGTCCACCCCAACCATCCTGGACGGCTTCCACTCCCAGGAGGTGTGGGCTGGCCACACTGTGGAGCTGCCCTGCACGGCCTCGGGCTACCCCCTCCCTGCCATCCGCTGGCTTAAGGACGGCCGGCCCCTCCCGGCGGACAGTCGCTGGACCAAGCGCGTCACGGGTCTGGCCATCAGCGACCTGCGGACCGAGGACAGCGGCACCTACATTTGCGAGGTCACCAACACCTTTGGCTCTGCAGAGGCCACAGGCACCCTCACGGTCATCGGTGAGTAGGGGGAGCCTCTTTCCCAGCCCCCAGTAACCTTCGAGAGCACCAAGGCACGACAAAGGGAGGGGTGTGGCGGGCAGCAGCCTCCCAGCCTCTGGCTGGTCACAGGTGTTGGTGTCCGAGGAGAAGCCCTGGGTTTGAAACGAGAAGACCCGCCTTTCAGTTCTGGCCTTCTCAGATAGTCACTGACTTTGAGCAAATCACACAACCACCGATCATCACCTCAGTGTCCTTCTCTACAAAATGGGATAATAATCCCAGCCTTCCTACCTTCCAGAGATCAGCTCCAGGTGGGATGCTGGGGTGATGGCGAAAAGCTCATCACGAGGACAGGGCTTCTTGGCTCATTGGGAGGGGATGTGCTGATGTTAATCCATGTCACGTAGGGAGGACATAATGTAGGCCATCCTAGGTGACATTCAGAATGTGTAGCAATAACTGATAGGAGCACTGATCAATCAGATCGAACATTGGGTGTAAACATCCGAATCAGCAATCCAGAGATCAGCTCTGGTCCCCCCATCACAGAACCAGAGGAACCCAGAGAGTCAGTGTGGGGACAGGAAGGCCTTAGAAGACCCCTCTGGATGAGCCCACACCCCCCGGCAGGCAGAGAAGGTAGAGGCAGAGGGGCTAATGTCAGTGAAAGGACCCTGGACGGGGATTCAGGGGACCTAGGGTCAGGCCTTGGCCCCACCCTGCCCCTGCCTCTTGCTTGTGCGGCCTGGCCTCGGGCTCCCCATCTGCAAAATGAAGAGACTCTGGGTTCTCTGCTCTCCTCTGAAGGGGAGATGTTGGCAGCCGGGGCCATGATCTGCAGACCACCGGGGAATTCTTTCACTGTGGGGCAGCCATAGGCAGGGGCCCTGACCTTGTGCCCAGGGGTGTCATGAGAGTCGTTTGACCTGGACAGTGGGAAGGAGGCCGTCCAAAGGTGGTGCTACAGGTTGACCAAGGACGCTGTCCTTCCACCTCACCACCCCCACCCCCACTCATGGGCCCCAAGCTGCAGTTCAGTGACCCTCAGGCTGGCCAGAGGACCACAGCAGAGCCCAGCCCCTGGCCTCCTGGGCCTGGCATCCTGACTTCCCCAGCCCAGATATGCACCCAGTCTCTTCCCCCAACATCAAGGGGGTCTTGACAGTTGGAATGAGTTTATCTGGGGTGTTGGGAAGAGGTCCTCCTCAAACAAATTTGCGATGAAGCCTGAAGAGCAGAAGAACTCCAGGAAGGGACTGTATACAATGCAAAAGTTTAGGTTATAATGCTGAAGGCCCTGTTCCCGGAGGCTGGGCGTTTCCTCACATACCAACCAGCCCCGGACACAAAGAGGGCAGATGGAAGGACCAGGGCTGGGACCCTTTTCTTTCCCTGAGCACTATCCAGAAATGTTTAGTCCAATATGACCCTTCGCTTCCTGTCACACACACACACACACACACACACACACTCACTCACTCTGGCTCATAGAGCAGTTCAGGAGGACAGCATACCCCCAATGCCTTGGAAAATTAGCAAGGGTTGTATAGCTCCTACCCCAGTACATACAGGCAAACAGGTCCTTACACACGTGGACACAAGCATGCATGCAGTGAGGGCCGCATGCCCACTTCCCTAGGCACCAAAGTATATATACATGACACCCATACACATATGCAGACACACACTTCTCCGCCCTCACACCCAGGAGCACGCACAGAGCTGGACAGTGACTGCCCCTGGGTTCAGAATGCACCTGATTCTCCTCCCACCCTCAGCCCCCCAGCCAACCCCACTGTAGGCTGGACCACCACCCTCCAGATGAAGGGACATGGCTTTTCTCTGTCTTCCACCCTCTCTGACAGGCCCTCCCTGCCAGGTTTGTGGAGAGGAAAGCAATGCTTTCTATACCCTCCATCCTGCCACCAAGCCCATGCAGGGGCAATGAGGAGAGAGTGATGGGCATACAGAGCCCTGGCAGCCCTGGCTGGTGACAGGGACAAGCAGGACACCACTTGCCTCAATGTGCACTGACATTTCCTGGACAGCAGGCAGAGGCTCTGGGGAGAGCTGAGCATGACTGCTCCCCAACCCAAACAGGCCTGAGGAGTCCCCTCTCCTGCAGGCTTCCTTATTGGGGATCCCAAGCTCCTGTAGGCCAAAGCCACCTGTACAGAACCCCAAGCCCCATGGAGAACAGGAGAGGGGCCAGCTGGGGGTCAGTGACCAGGCCGCCTGTCAATCAATGTGCATGACTCAGGCTGTGGTAGGGATTTGAAGAAGAGGGTGAAGCCACCCTGCTTCAGAGTGGGAGACAGGCACAAAGGAGGTGATAAGAGACAGTGAGCTTGGCCTCATGTTAGTTATCCAGAAGAGGAAGTCATAACCCAGCCTGGAAGGAGAGTGGTTCCTGGAAGGCTTCCTGAGAAAGGTGAAACATGAGCTCAGTTCTGAAGGATAAAGGAAGGAGGCAAAAGGGGCAAGATGTACTCCCTAGGCAGAGGCCATGAGGCAAGAAACAGCAGCCACAGGCTGGCTGCTCCTGCTCTGGAGACAGTGTATATAATAGTGTGGTAGGAACAGGTGGGGCTGGCGGGGAAGGAGGGTCAACTTCCCCAGGGCTTCAAGGGCCTTGAAGACCATTCTAAGTTGGGGCTGTGGAAGTTCTGAGCAGGAAGTGGCTGGCTGCAGCCTGGAGTCCAGGTGGAGGGAAGGGCGGGAGGCGGGAGGCGGGAAGGAGGCCCCTGCATGGATGCAGGCAGGGGCAGGGGAGGGAGTGATGGTGATAAAGAGGAGCAATTATCTGTAGGGGTATGGGAGACAGATGGCTGAAATAGGAGTGCCTCTCTGGGGTGGGTGACAGGGAGATCGTCCTCCTCAGTGACCAGAAAGGAGCTTTGCAGCCCACCCTGGAGCACTCGAAGGAGCACAGGCTATCAGAACGAGAGGCACAGAGAGATAGATGGTCTGACGTTGCCTTTCAACAGATGAGTAAACTGAGGCCCGGAGAGAGGAATTCACAAGTCCCATCCAAGCAAGGAGTGTGGAGGCAGATCTGAGCTTGACTGGCCTCCCGACTCCAGGCCCTTTGGGGACCCCCATGCACCCCCAGCCACGCCCCACCCCAGTAAGCCCTTTTTCTTTTCTTTTTCTCCCCCCACTTCCCCTCATCGCTCCCGTGCCTGGCCCAGACCCCCTTCACGTGACCCTGACACCAAAGAAGCTGAAGGCCGGCATTGGCAGCACAGTCATCCTCTCCTGTGCCCTGGCCGGCTCCCCGGAGTTCTCCGTCCGCTGGTACCGCAACACCGAGCTGGTGCTGCCTGACGAGGCCATCTCCATCCGTGGGCTCAGCAATGAGACCCTGCTCATCACCTCGGCCCAGAAGAGACATTCCGGGGCCTACCAGTGCTTCGCCACCCGCAAGGCCCAGACCGCCCAGGACTTCGCCGTCATTGTGCTCGAGGGTGAGCGGGGCAGCCACGGCAGAGGGGCGGGGTTCGGGTCCCGGCTCCCCTTCCCTTACACCCCCAGTCTCCCAAGTTCCCAGCCAGGAGGTACCCTGCTCCAGGGCTACCCAAGCCCTGCTGGGCTGGGAATAGTGATAGCGAGCATTTATGGAGCGCTTACTGAATGTCAGGCAAATGCACTATCTCATGAAAGCCTCCCAAGGGTGCCAGGTAGAGATATTTTAGGTTATCTGGTTTGCAGTTAAGGAAACAAAGGCTTTGGTACTTGCCCCGAGTCACATAGCTCTACCCGTGGGACAGAGCTGGGATTTGAACTTACATATATATATAGCTTCCTCTAAAATTACTAGAATGTCACTAGTAGAGAGGTGTTCTTTCAAGTCTTGGAGGGCTTTCAGTCTCCCAAAGGCCCTTCACAGCAGGTTCTGTTCCTTGCCACAGACTGGATTTCAGCCTGTCTCTCTGTCCCTTTAAAGCTGCCACCACCCAGGTGTCCTCGCCCAAGATCTTTGTATACGGTTGCTCAGGTTGTCCACTGCACAAGGTGCCCCATCCAAGATAGTGAACAAGGACCAAAGTCCAGCTTGCACTCTGCTTGCCAAGCCATGACCTATGGCACCAAGGCACCTTTTTCTCATTTGCACAAAAGTCCTTACCCCCAGGTTTAATGTTTTTTCAACTCCTCCCTTTGCTGCTACTGAAGAAAAACCCAAGACCCTATTCCTTCCAAGGATTTCTCACTATGATAATAAAATACCAAACCCAGGCAAGTCCCCCAATTATCAGGATCCTACAGGGGTCTCGCTGTCATGGCCTAAGGGTCCCCACTTCCTGGGAGTGGGGAACTGGGCACCCACTGAACTTCAGGCTTCATCCCTCACCTCAAGGGGGCACCCAGCCAACTGATCTCACCTCTTTGTGTCCTGCCAAATCCTTGGTCTCTCTTCCCACCAAAAAAGCATACCAGCTGGGCACAGATTTTGAAATGGACACCTTTCATCTCAGGGGACCTCCTAAATAAATAATTCCCTACTCAGCATCCATTTGCCATGAGTGGAATTATAGATATCTTAGAGGACAGCCACTGGTTGCCAGTTCAGAGAGAAATGATGGAAAATGAGGTTGATGGGAAGGGCAGAGAATGGGGAAGGTAAGGGACAGGAAGGGATACGATGGGGAAAGAGGCAGAGCAGGAGCCAAAGACAAAGTGACCCCTTCCCCCCACAGTGGCACCCAGCTGCTCCCTTGGTTTTATATAAGGGTCTCCCTAGAAGGGGGGGGGTGCATGGAGACTGACAGACTGGCTTGGATTAACATCAGCATTTTAGGGTCAGACGTGGGTGGGATATAAAGACTACCATCTCCATTTGCCTTGCCATTTTTTTTCACTTATTTAAGTACTTAACGCCCATTTTAATCTTTTATAATAATCCTGCATGGAAAGGAAGGCTAAGCTTAATAATTATATCCCCTATGTTCCACGTGAGGAAGTTGGGACACAGAGGTTAATTGTCTTGTCTGAGGTTATTGAGTTAAGCCAAGACTAAAGGCTGGGCCACAGACTCCACACTCCTGGTGCTTTCCTCGCCCCCCACTGCCTCCTGGCAACTTGCATTTTAAGACCCAACCTCAGTCCTTTTGCTGACAGGGCTACAGTACCACCCCTCGGCCCTGCTGACCCAGTCGCGGGATTCCCACGCTGGAGGTCTGGCCCAGGTGCGAACTGGATCCGCACTCAATTAACCACAGAGCCTTTATTTCTTTATTAATAAAGGAGGAGGAAGAGGAGGAGACATTGAGAGGCGCTAACCTTTATTAAACATTTGCCAAGTATTTTTTTTTCTCTTTGAGAAGTTATAGGTTCACAGAAAAATCACGCAGACAATACAGAGTTCTCATATCTTAAATGCACTGATTCATTTAACACTCACAACAGCCATAGGAAATGTAGATAATCGTTATCTCCGCTTTGCGGGCGAGGAGATGGAAAGACTCAGAGAGGTTAATTAACTTGCCCAAAGGTGCAGAGCTAACAAGTGGTTGAGGCACGATTCAAACCCAGGAGCCTTAATCCCCCGAGCAATAGCAATTGGTCCCCCTGGCGGGGGCCTGGTCTTGGCCAAAGGTCTTTATCAGGAGCGCGGCCTCCTCCACGTGGCTTTGCCTCCCC
>PVIY010031393.1:0-29973 GCA_004026745.1 Myrmecophaga tridactyla | reverse complement strand
AGAGGTTATCCTGGAGGTTATTCTTATGCATTAAGTAGATATCACCTTGTTGTTCAAGATGTAGCAGAGAGGCTGGAGGGAACTGCCTGAAAATGTAGAGCTGTGTTCCAGTAGCCATGTTTCTTGATGATGATTGAACAATGGTATAGCTTTCACAATGAGACTCTGTGAATGTGAAAACCTTGTGTCTGATGCTCCTTTTAGCTACTATATCAACAGAAGAGTAGAACATATGGAATAAAAATAAATAATGGGGGAACAAATGTTAAAATAAATTCAGCTTGAAATGCTAGTGGTAAATGAAAGCGAGGGGTGAGGGGTATGGTATGTATAATCCTTTTTTCTCTATTATCGTTTTATTTTTTTGTTGTCTTTTTATTTCTTTTTCTAAATCGATGCAAATGTTCTAAGAAATGATGAATATGCAACTATGTGATAATATTAAGAATTACTGATTGTATATGTAGAATGGAATGATATCTTAATGTTTTTTTGTTAATTTTTTAATTAAAAAAAAAAAATCTGCTCATTCAATACTGTTTTAATACGAGCCGAGGCCCGTGGCTCTGGGACCACTACCAGCCAGCACAAGGAGATGTTGTCTGGCACACAGCAGGGACAAAGAATTTGTTCAATGCCAGATCTATGGTCTGGTCTCATTTTCTGGCCTCGCCCGGCTGCCTTGGCAGGTCCACTGAAGAACTGGAAGGGTGCAGGGGCCTGGGTATTTTTGCCTCCCCGGTGTCCCAAGTAAACACATGATATATATACATCTGGTCAAAATTAGTAAACTTTATTTCAACTTCAAAAAATAAAATAACAGACAAAGGCAGCTTTAGCGTTGTTCTTTCTGAAGATCAAATGTAACGACCCAGAACCGGAACTACCCCTAAGAAGTTAAAATACCCTTTAGCCCTAGTCAAGCCACAGGCAAGGAAGAGTCCTCAACTTGGGGACAGGCATGGTGTGGGCAGGGTAGGAAAGAGAACACCACAGCTAGGGAGGTGGGTTCTGAGAAAGCACGATTAGAAAACAAGACAAAAAGCCCCATCAGAAATGGGTTTCAGAACTTCAATGGGGAACTCTGCCACAAGGAGTTATATACAAGGGGACTGGGCTAGGTAGCCACACAGGGGATGAGGGAGGCAAGGACAGCCGAGCCCCCAAGACACCCTTCTCCCTAGCCAGCCGCTGCTGTGCCCTGCTCACCCTCAGTTCTCCTCATCACTGTCATCCGGGCTGATGGCCGGACTGGTGAGGCTGTAGGTGGGGCTGGTAGGTGAGTAGCCAGGGGAAGTGGGAGAATAGGTAGAACCTTTGGGGGAAGTGGGAGAATAGGTGGGGCTGGTAGGTGAGTACTTAGGGGAAGTGGGAGAGTAGGTGGGGCTGGTGGGTGAGTACTTGGGGGAGGTTGGGGTATAGACAGGAGAGGTGGGTGAGTAAGTAGGAGACGTCGGTGAGTATTTTGGTGTGGTTGGTGAATAGGTGGGGCTGGTAGGTGAGTACTTGGGAGAGGTGGGTGAATATTTGGGGCTGGTAGGCGAGTATTTGGGAGATGTAGGGGTGTACTCTGGTGAACTGGGACTGTAGGAAGGACTGGTTGGGGTGTACTTTGGTGAAGTAGGGCTATAGCTGGGAGAACTTGGGCTATAGCTGGGAGAACTTGGGGTATAGGTTGGAGACTGGGGTGTGTATCGTGGGCTTGAAGGGGAATAGCTTGGAGAAGTTGGAGAATAACTGGGTGAAGTTGGGGAATAGCTCGGAGAGGTAGGGCTGTAGTTCGGGCTGGTTGGTGTGTAGTTGGGACTAGTAGGTGAGTAGCTGGGTGATGTTGGGCTGTAACTGGGTGATGTCGGCGTATAATTGGGACTGGTTGGAGAATAGTTAGGGCTGGTGGGTGAGTAACTTGGGGAAGTTGGCGAGTAGCTTGGAGATGTAGGTGAATAGCTTGGAGAGGTCGGTGAATAGCTGGGTGAAGTGGGAGAATAGCTGGGTGAAGTTGGCGAGTAACTGGGAGATGTTGGTGAATAGCTGGGAGAGGTTGGTGAGTAGCTAGGTGAAGTTGGTGAGTAACTGGGTGATGTTGGTGAATAGCTCGGGGAAGTTGGAGAATAGCTGGGAGAGGTTGGAGAGTAACTGGGAGAGGTCGGGGAGTAGCTGGGAGAGGTTGGAGAATAACTGGGAGATGTCGGGGAGTAACTGGGTGATGTGGGGCTATAGTTGGGACTGGTTGGAGAATAGGATGGAGAGGTTGGGGAGTAGGACGGTGAAGTGGGGGAGTAAGAAGGACTCTGGGGAGTATAGCCCCCAGGGGAACGGGGTTCATAAGCAGGTGATGTCGGTGAGTAGCTGGGAGACATAGCACCACCTGGGGGGAGAAAGACAACAAAGGAGTTAAGTGATGGAGAGACTCATCCAAAAGGAATCATCAAGAAAGAAAGGACCTTGGTCCCTTGCAGACAGGAGAACTCACCTGGTGAGGGGATATACGGACTTGAGGGGCCTGGGGAGCCTGGGGAGCCCGGAGTGGGAGACCAGGCAGGGGAATAACCCGGGCTGAAGCCGCTGGCATCTGAAGCAGCACTGGGAGAGAAGCCAGCTGCTCCTGGGGTCATTCCACTCCCTGCCAAATGAGAAAAACAGGTTAATACAAAAGCTGGAGCCTTACCCAACTCTCCAGTACCCTTTCCTAGCTCTCCACACCCACTAGCATCCCTACCATGGCTGCTCTTTAAGATCCCAGCTCACCCTCCCTCTGAACCATCAAAAAGTCTCTTTTATCTGGGTCAGGTAACTCACCAACACTGGGGGACCAGGCACCATAGGCTGGGGTTGCACCCTGATTCCAGGGCGTCATAGCAGGAGAAATTCCTCCCATGGGACTGGGTGCTGAGCCGAAGAACATGCCGGTGGCTGCAAGGAGGCATAAAGTACTTATGAGGAGGGGTACTTAGGTGGGGGTGCCACCCCATTCAGGGCCTGTTTCACCCTCTCCCAGACCCAGCCAGGTTCCAGCAGAAGTTCATACTCACGTCCAGCAGCCCCCAGGCCAGGGATGTTGGTGGGGATCTCCATGCCATACTTGCACTTCTCTGCATCCAGCAGGAGATCAAAGCAGCCAGTGCCCGCTGGAGCCAGCTGGCCCAGCATGATGTTCTCAGACACACCCTTCATGGGGTCACTCTCCCCGTGTGCGGCTGCTTCCATAAGCACATCCACCTGAATAACCGCGAGGGAGGCACAGGCCCCATCAGACCCCCTTGTGAAGGCCCCAGGGCCCCCCACCATTGATGTGGCACCCCTGGGGTGCCACAGAGGGAAAAGCCCTGAGGCCACTGCACACACACACTCTGGGAGACCCTTCTTCCCTCAGCACCCCCTCCCTTCCCTTCTCTCTCTTTCCATCCTGTCAGAAGTTCAGCCTTTACCGTTTCCTCAAAGGAACACTTCATGAGTGGTCCAGTGTCCTGACGGTTGACTCCGTGTCGGGTGATGGCCATTAAGTGGCCACGACAGGTCATGGTATCACACAGGAGGGCCAAGTGCCGGTAATTGACGTAGGAACCGTCGAAGGAGATGACATGGTATAGCTCCCGCTCCAGGGCCTTCCGCACGGCTTCAATGCCCAGCACCTGGTAGGGAACAGGGTGGGAGCAAGGTGGGGTAGGAGGTGGTTTAGGACCACAAAGTTCTGTTCTCCCTGCTCCTGCCACCACCCAGACCAACCAAGAAAGGTCAGGAGTTGGGGACTCTTGACGTAAAGTATATTCAGGCATAAAAAAACCCCAGCAAGAAAAGCCTTTAATGGAGACTATGGAATGCAATTGCTGCCTGGGGCCCCAGGAGCCAGAGAGGCCCAAGAAGGAGCAGAGTGACACGGCTGAGGGGACCCACCGTGAAGATCTCCACGATGTCGTTGGACGTGGTGCGCACGGGGTCTACGTCCTTCTCGCTCAGCACCCGCATCAAGCTCACCCCGTCTGTCTCCAGGATCCACTCCTGCAGGGCCTTGAACTCCCCATCCTCCGTGATGATGATCTTCTTCTTATTGTCTGTCTGTGGCAAGTGCATGTACACCTGGAGGGAGACGGGGCGCTCAGGGGCGGGGGTGGGGGTGGGGGCGGGCAGGGGCTTCAGGGAGAGAATGGCTGACCTTGCTGATCTGCTCGATGCCCTGCAGGGTCATATCTGTCAGCATGTTGGACTCAATGCAGCGGAGGAAAACATCATCATCCATCTTGTCTACCACCTCTTCCTCCTGCAACGAGAGAGAATCCTCTGGTCCCTTCCCAGGCTCTCCACCCGAAACCACAGCTCCTCAAGACAAGACGACTCAGGCCCACAGACTCTGCCCTCTTCAGATCTTGTGAGATTACTTTTTACCATGTTTTAAAAGTAATATTAACAGAAACCTAAGAGAAGGCACCCATGATCCCACCATCCTAACCGACTTTGTCTATCACAGTCCTGCCAGCACCTGGCCCTGTGCAGACGTGCATGTCAGTGGCCTTAACAAGCACACAGCATCCTTCTGTGGTGATTCTGGAACTTAACCAAGTACTTTTTCAGGGCACTTCTGTCTTGACAACCATTTCTTTTAATGGATGCATACTGCATTCCATCTGATAGATGATAATTTTCCAAACTGTTCTACAGTCCAGTAGTTAATAGGTTCTGAATTTTTGTTGTTAGTGAACCAGGTGCCCGCATCTGCTGAAGTTGTAGGAGCCAGGCCACAGAATGGGCATTTCCAGGGTCCTGTCACCCCTAGTCACACCACCATCCCTCCCTCCTGTTCAACCTGTCCCCAACGCTGCTCCTGCCTTATGGCTGAGAGTGGTTCTACCTTAGGACCGACAAGCTGCAGGAACCTCAGGGCAGGAGGGAAGCAAGGGACAGAGCAGTGGGAACCTGCCCCTACTTCAACACTAATTGTTTCATCTATTTGGCCACTGCTTCAGATTTCAAAGACTTCTATTACTAAGAATTTTGAAAATCATTACTTTCTCCCAACCCCACTTCCTGTATTAAGTGGGTGTCACTGACCCCTCAAGGGTGCTTTCATTTTAACGTCTTTGGTCACTAAGAAATTCTAATGATTTCCTATGTTTGACATGTCAGTTTCTTCTAGGGTCCCACTTACCTCTTGCATCTTATTTTCATCACTGTTCATGATGCGGATACGGAGTACAAGCTTCTCTGCATTATCATCATTGAAGATGCAATTCAAGTCATCACCAAAACCTGGTGGGGACAAGAACACACCGTAAGACTGTATGTGACAGGTCTTAGCTCCCTACTGCTGCTCACTTTCAGCTCTCCCTTTACAAGAGCTCTCCTTTGGCTTCTCTCCTTCTCATAGAAGCCTCTAGAAAGAGTGAAGTGAAACACTTAAGTGGGACACTGGCTATGGTCCCAGAGAGCAGATGCCTTGGCAGAGCAGAACTGGTACCCAGAAGGGGTGAGGGTGGGTGGCTCTTTCAGAACTAGAAGACAGTAACGATGGCAGAGGTAGGAGCCCAGGCAGGACTCTGGCCTCACCAGCATTGATCTTTTCAGCAATCTGTTCCATGGTCAGTTTCCGGTCAGTCATGTGCTTCCGGTCCAACTCCACACGCAAGAGCCAGGGTGAGATCCGGGCCACATCAAAGTCAGGCATCTCATAGTAGACATTCACCCATTCCTGATCCTCAGCCACCACTGTGCTCTGGGGGTTGGGATCATAGTAGATGGCTGTGTTGGCTGTCACTTTCCTCAGTGTTGTGTGTTCTAGGCGGCACAGAATGTCCTGGGAAGGAAGAGGGACTGATGATGACACAGGCATCTATCTGGTGACTCCAAAGTCCTCTTTAAACTCCCCTAAATGCCAAACCCTTTCTTCAGGGGGAAAAAAATCATCTTTTCCTCTGCCAAGAGGCGTATCACCCCAAACTCTACCTTGGCTCTCTCAGCATCTCGAGCAGACTGGCCCAGCAGGAAGACAGTAAGAGAGGGTGTCTTTGGCTTCTTGGAAATGTTGATGAGCTCCTTAAGCCGGGGTACACCCAGAGTCACGTTCTTGGCAGACACACCGGCATAGTGGAAGGTGTTCAAGGTCATCTGGGTGGCAGGTTCTCCTAGAGACTGTGCAGCCAACGCTCCCACCATTTCCCCAGGATGCGCCTAAGGAGGAAGGAAAGCTGGCATCAGAAAAAGAAAGCCCTCACTTCTGTTGAATCAGAGGCAGCAGATCAGACTATTCTCTAATCTTAAAGAACATCAAGCAGTTGAGCTCAGAAAAGACAGAGGCTTAAAGAACAGGAGTCGAATTTGATCGCTGGCTGTGCCAAGGCAGAGCTTCAATTTACAGAACACTATTTAGCACCTGTTGTGCTGCACATACAAAAACGACTCTTTACTATCTAAAATCCAAACTTCTAAAAGTATCCTGAAACTACAGGGGAAATATTCATCTTGTACAGTTTCCTAGACAGGACACTTCCTTAATGAATTATTATTGTTTTTTAGGTGCATGGATCCGGAACTGAACATGGGTCTCCCACATGGCAGGCAAGCATTCTACCATTGAACTATCCATGCATCCAATGCATTATTTTTAAATAAAAAAATAATTGCATGCTGTTAAGGCTTACCCTTTTAAATACAACTGTATAGTACTGTGCCTTTTCTGACTGGCTTCTTTCACTTAGTAACAGGCATTTAAGGTTTATCCATATTTTTTGTGGCTTGATAGCTCACTACTTTTTTGTAGCTGAATATTCCCTTGTACAGATAGATGCACAGTGTTTATCTATTCATCAATGGACGGACATGTTTCCATTGCATGGCCTATGAATGGTACTGCTATAAACATTTGTGTACAGGTCTTTGTGTGTACGTAAATTTTCAAATTTCTTGGGTACGTACCTAGAAATGGCAGTGCTGGGTCATATGTTAACTATATATTTAACATTTTGAAGGACTGTCAAACCATTTTCCAAAGCAGTTGCACCATTCTCATGAGCAATGTATGAGAGTTTCAATTTCTCTAAACCCTCATCAACTGCTTGTTACTGTTTTAATTTTAGCCATCCTCTTAGAGGGTGTGAGGTGGTCTCATTGTGGCTTTGATTTGAATTTCCCTAATGGTTAATGATGTGGAACATCTTTTCAAATGTTTATTACTGGCCACTTGTAACATCTTCTTGAGAAATGTCAATTCAAATCCTTTGACAGTTTTTAACTGGGTTACCTTTAAAAAAAATTTTTAAATATTTTTTGTGTGAAATATATGTAGAAAAAAAATTTCAAAGTACACTTTAACAAGTAGTTGTAGAACAGATTTCAAAATTTGGTATGGGTTATAGTTCCACAATTTAAGGTTTCTTCTTTCTAGCTGCTCTAAGACACTGGAGACTAAAAAGAAACATCAATACAATGATTTAGTAGTCATACTCATTTGTTAAATCCTAAGTTCTCTATTACAACTCATCTTTCTCCTTTGAGCCTTCTCCCAAACATCAGAAATATCTGGGCTATGCCCATTAACTTTTTCATGTTGAAAACGGGTGTCGACAATGTGTGAGTGGGGGATGGAACTAGATGATATTTTTTGGATAGACTGGCACCTCTATTTTCTTTTTGTTACTGAATTGTAATAGTTCTTTATAAATTCTGGATACAATTTCCCTTTTCAAATATGTGATTCAAAAATACATTCTTGGTTTGAAATCTCTAAGCCATTGATACTTTATTTTATCAAAAAAATGTTTTTGCATGAGGAAGAACAAAGAATGTCAACACTGCAGGGTGTTGAAAATAGATGGTAATTCATATTTTAAAACCTTAACTTACGCGTGAGATTAAAGCAAAAAATGTCTATTTGGCACAAAATTTATATTTTGACTAGTGCATTTCCTAATATAACTTATGTGGACAGTTTAATTGAACACCATAAGTACATGGAACCTTCAGTAGGGCATGAGATTTTATAGGTTTGTCCAGAGTGATGCCCCGATAAATCCCAGAGTGATTTGAACAGTAAGTATTTGCAAAGTCCCCTTAGGGGAATGGCGAGAAAGGGGAAAAATTCAACTTTCCCATGTGGAGAATTCCTGATATCTCACAAGCACTGGGGACAACCAAAGCAATAGACTGAGCCCTCAATCTTGGGGTTTGTTCATATGAAACTTATCCCTGCAAAGGATAGACTAAGCCTACTTAAAATTAGGCCTAAGAGACACCCCCAGAGGACCTCTTTTATTGCTCAGATGTGGCCTCTCTCTCTCAGCCAACATGACAAGCAAACTCACTGCCCTCCCCCTGTCTATGTGGGACATGACTCCCAGGGGTGTAAACCTTCCTGGCAACATGGGACAGAAATTCTAGAATGAGCTGGGATTCAGCATCAAGGGATTGAGAAAACCTTCTCGACCAAAAGGGGAAGAGAGAAATGAGACAAAATAAAGCGTCAGTGGCTGAGAGATTTCAAACAGAGCCGAGAGGTTATCCTGGAGGTTATTCTTATGCATTATACAGATATCACCTTTTTGGTTAGGGTATATTGGAGAGGCTGGAGGGAAATGCCTGAAAATGTAGAGCTGTGTTCCAGTAGCCATGTTTTTCAAAGACAATTGTATAATGATATAGCTTTCACAAAGTGACTATGTGATTGTGAAAACCTTATGTATGATGTTCTTTTATCTACTTTATGGACAGATGAGTAAAATATATGGATTAAAAATAAATAAATAATAGGGGGAACAAATGTTGAAATAAATTTAGTAGATCAAAATGCTAGCATTCAATGAAAGGGAATGGAAAGTGGTATAGAAAAAAACAGGAAACAAAGGTGGAAATATATTGGGTAGATGAAAATACTAGCAGTCAACAAGAGGGAGGGGTAAGGGGTATGGTATGTATGAGTTTTTTCTTTTTATTTCTTTCTATGAATTGATGCCAATGTTCTAAGAAATGATCATGGTGATGAATATACAACTATGTGATGATATTGTGAGTTATTGATTATATACCAAGAATGGAATGATCATATGGTAAGAATGTTCGTGTTTGTTTATGTTTTAAAAAATTTTTTTAATTTAAAAAAACATATGTGCTTGTACATTGTTTTATCAATGAAATTTTTTTTTAAATGTAAAAAAAAATAAAGTGTATATATATATATATATATATATTTCTTGGGTGGTGCAACAGTGGTTCAGTGGCAGAATTCTCACCTGCCATGCCAGAGACCAGGTTCAGTTCCCAGAGCCTGCCCATGTAAAAAAAAATAATAAAATAATAATAATAATAATATATATATATATATATTCATTCACCAATTCTGCAGGTTGTCTTTCCACTTTCTTGATGGTACCCTCAGAAGCACAGATGTTTGACTTTTAAAAATTAAAATCCCATTTACCTATTTTTTTCTCTTGTTGCTTGTGTTTTTAACGTCAGAGCTAAGAAACCATTGCCTAATCCAAGTCATGAAGATAAAGATGTATGCCTCATTCTAAGAGTTTTATCTTTTAGCTGTTACCATTTCAGTCTTTGATCTATTTTAAGATAATTTTTGTATATGGTGTAATTCCCTTGCATGTTCCAGCACCATTTGTTGAAAAGACTGTTCTTTCCCATTGAATGGTCTTGGCTTCCTTATGCCAGGTCATTTACAGTCAAGTGATCATAAAAGTGAAGTTTTATTTCTGAACTCTCAATTCTATGACATTAATTAATGTATATCCTTAGGCCAGTACCACATTGTCTCGATTACTGTAGCTTTATAGTAAGTTTTGAAATTGGGAAATGTGGAAAACTTTGTTCTTCTTTTCCAATATGGTTTTGACTATTCTATTCCCTGAAATTCCATATGAATTTTAGGATGTGTTCCTCCATTTCTGCAAAAAAATCCTATTGGGATGTTGATAGGGGTTACAATTCAATCTATAAATGGCTTTGGGTAGTATTATCATCTTAATAATTTTAAGTGTTCCAATTCATGAACACAGGATGTCTTTCCATTTATTTGGTTTCTCTTTCACTTCTTTCACCTACATTTTATAGTCTCAGTGTACAATTCATGTGCCCTCTTGGTTAAATTTATTTCTAGGTATTTTATTCTCCTAATGCATTTTAAATTATTTAATTAATAAAACTCGATTTACAAATGTATTTAGAGGCATCCCTTTACTTATAGTTAATTATAGCTTTTCTATTCTTCCATTATACTGTAAAATCCTCAAAAGTAGTGATAGTATATCCCAGTATCTGCAAATCTCTTTCCTACTTACTCTCTCCAATTCCCCACCTCCAGCTAAAATAAAATTCTATACACAACAGGAATTAAAATAATAAAGAACAATGGTCCCATTTCAAATCCGCCATACGGAACAGTCTTTTCTCCAAGTCTGTTTCTGCCTCCACTATCTGGATCATTATGAAACTATATGGTACAGAGGTAGAACACACCTAACCCAGGGCTGGGCAGTCTCTAGGAGAGTGAGAGCTCTTAGAGGATGGCAGGCAGGGATGGGCTGTTCTAGGAGTCTAAAAAAGCCAACGGGTAAAGAGAGAAGCACAAGGTGGAGGAAAGGACTGTGCTCACAATGGCTTGGTTGAACTTGGACTCGATCTCCCCAAGCAGCCAGTCGAAGGCCTCTCCACTGAGCCGAAACTCCTCCGCCATGCGGCGGGAGCACAGTGTGGATCGCAGGTGGATGTTGAAGAGCAGCGTGGCATTCTCCTGAGCTTGACGGCTTAGCGGGTCATCCCCATTC
Organism: Myrmecophaga tridactyla; assembly: GCA_004026745.1. Taxonomy (NCBI): domain Eukaryota; kingdom Metazoa; phylum Chordata; class Mammalia; order Pilosa; family Myrmecophagidae; genus Myrmecophaga; species Myrmecophaga tridactyla. The sequence goes on along the minus strand of PVIY010031393.1, from coordinate 19,213 downwards.
ACGATCACCAGCTTCTTGCTCAATTCCTTGACTCCTGGGGGCCAAATGAGGGGTGTGAGGAAACTGTTAGGACAGGGCCCAGCAGGCTCCAGCCCAGCCTGACCTAGAGCCTACCTAAGCAGGTACTCACCTTCTACCACCTTGATGGGATGCAGGTCGGAGGGAAGGCGAGGGTTGATGTGGAAGATTTTCTGAGCATTCCAGATCATGCGTAGCAGGTTGCAGGGGAGGACAACCTGGGGAGGACAGATTAGAGGGAAGATGAGGAGTTGGGGGACAGTCACACAGCAACAACACGTCTCCAGGTCAGCACGCCCTGCCCACACACACCTTGCTGTCACCAGTTGGGAAGATGACCCTGAGCACTTCCCGATCCTCACGCATGCGCTCAAACTCGCGCTCCAGCTCATTCTGTATGTGCGCGTTGCTCAGCACATCCTTCACCAGATCCTCCTGCAGAGTGCGCCGCAGAGCTCTCTCATTGGTATAATCGAAGCGGAACCTGTAGGGAGCAGGTGGGGGGAGTCAGGGGGGAAAGGTGGGTTCTGGGGTCTCACCCTCCACAGAGCCTGGTGAGGCCCCCAAAGTGACACAGCCCACAGGGTCAAGGCTTTGGGGACAAAAATATAAGGTCCAGGCTCAAGAACCGTACAGTGAATGGGATCTGAGCACATACCTGCCCCTTTGGGCTTGCTTTTCACCATCACCAGGGACAAAGTGGGGGTGGGCCTCTACTGTAACCCCCTTTCCACCCGACCGCCCATCTCATAGCTGTTTTCAAAGGGGTGGGAAGATAACTTGAAAAGATACGGTTCACCGCAAGACATATTTCAGGCCATCTCTTCAGGTTGGGGGTAACCCTACAAGTCAGGCCCTGAGCCCCAGGAATGAGAACCACCGGCCTGCCCGCCTCCTCACTTCTTCTCAAAAGCCTTGTTGGAAGGTTTAAGGGTAGCCAGGTTCTGGAACTCAACGCTCTCGCCGGCCAGGCCGTCCTCGCCATAGCGCAGCTGCACCACCTGGTTGATGGAGTTGCGCACGGTCGCGTCATACTTCACCATCACTGACTCCATGGACTTAATCAGCCGCCGCTGGATGTAACCTGCGGGGGATGGTTGATGGTGGGACCCAAGGCAAGAAAAGGATGCCAAAGTCCCAAGACTCTCCCCTCTTGGGACAAGTGCTTGCCAGCCAGTCTGGGGACTTAACATATCTGACCTCTAGAAGAGTCAGCTCTTTGGGGGCTAGTAGCCTCCCAATCCCCCTGAGGACTTTCAATGAAAGCCACGTTCACCACCAGCAGGACCACGGACCCCAGAGAGTCCCCTGGGACCCACTCCTCCTCCCCCGACCCCCCAAGCCAAGCTCAGCACCATGGAATGACACACAGCAATGGGAACAAAGGCGCTCATCACCTCTCTGGGACTAAAGACCACCAGCCTGAGGCACATACTCCCACCCTCCCTAACCCCCACCAAGCCCCCAGAGGTTTCTCAACCCTTAGAAGGACCTCGGATCTGAAGAAGGCCTCACCAGTCTCAGCAGTCTTGACAGCCGTGTCGATGAGCCCCTCACGACCCCCCATAGCATGGAAAAAGAATTCGGTGGGTGTGAGGCCAGCCAGGTAGGAGTTCTCCACAAATCCACGGCTCTCAGGCCCATAGTCATCCTTGATGAAGTGAGGCAGAGTCCGGTGCTTGAATCCAAATGGGATCCGTTTGCCTTCCACATTCTGCTGCCCAACGACAGCAATGACCTGAAAAAGAGGAAAGGGTGGTGAATTTAACTCCCTTTCCCTTAAAAGTAAGATTCAACATTCTTTCCCAACTCCCCCACCCCAACACATACACATACCTTCCTCCCTCCTCCCAACCTTCAGTGTGGCCCCACACGTGGAAAGACAAGGCTCCCCACCTGGGAGATGTTGATCTTGGAGCCTTTTGCTCCAGACACGACCATAGACTTAAAGTTGTTGTATTCAGATAGGGATTTCTGGGCAGAGGAGCCAGTCTTGTCTCGGGCATCATTGAGAATGCGGTTCACCTGGTTCTCAAATGTCTGACGCAGAGTGTTTCCCGGGGTGGGCTCCAGCTCATTGTTATGAGCCTTCTCAATGACCTGGGGTTATAAAGGAGGAGGCAGAGTTCTCAGTGAGACATAACCCCCTACCTGACCTCTTTCCCTCTAACCCTTACAACCCCTTTGGTCTTGCTGATGTGAAAGTCAAAGTCCTGGAGAGCCTCCTACTCAGCCTTTCTGCTCACCTCTATCACATCCTGTTTGGCCTTCTTAATAGTGTTCTGAATGTCCTGGTAAGTCTTAGAATCAGCAATGGAGTCCCCAATGCCAATGGTATGACCTGGAGATAAGGAGATATATCAGCAACACCACCTCTGGACTCCACAGGGGATGGAATCATAGCCCAGGGAGTAGACGGAGGGACAGTGAACCCAAGAAGGAAAGAGAAATAGATGGAAGATGACCAGAAGGAAGTGGAAGAGAGGAGATTCACAGAGGGCATGGCAGAGCCCCCAAGCTTACCCTCAATGAGGAGCCAGTTGTTAATGACGGTCTGAATGTTGGAGTAGAAGAGGCGAGTGGTGTCATGACCCATCTCTAGGTAAGAGATGTGGACCAGGGAGCCAGCTGATGTGCCCAAAGACTTCTTACACAGGATGCCCATGATCAGCTCCCCATTCTCTACCACCACCTGGGGACAGAACACCCACTCAAGGCCCTTGTTCTGGCCCCCATATCCAAACGCTGCCCCCATGTATCCAGAAGCCAAGCACCACCTTGGTGTCCCCAGGAGAGATGTGCTTGTAAGGGCCACTGTCCTCATCATCAGGATGGGTGCTGTGGGTCCGGATACAGTTGATGTGGCCTGGTATGATGAGGGAGAAGATCTGCTTGCCTGTCCACAGGGGCCGGGGCTTTAGGATGGCAGGCTGGGGAACCTTCCCATCCCACGTGGACAGAAACATCAGGAGGTTCATCACTTCACCCTGTGAGAGGGAGACGGGAAGTCAGATCCACAGGTCTCACGTCTCAGAACTGTCAGGGGAGGTACCTGCCTAAGGGGGAAAACCAGATTTCTGAGGCAAAGGGACATCAGGAAGAGGTGCTTTCCAAACTTTTAATAAAAAATTCATTGAATTGGTGGGTTAGTTATTTTTTTGTTTTGGGGGGAGGCTACTTTTCGAATTAGCCAACACATGAAAATAAAAATAATTCAGTGAGAAAATTTCAACAAGATCACTTTTACTTCACAGATAACACCTGTAAGTTTTAGAACTATGTGAAATTTTAAAGAATTCAGTGAGGTGCTTGAACCACACTTGTCTTGGTCTTGGATCTTTCTTTCCACTTCACCAGGTGTAGCAGTCATCAGCTCAATGCAGACTGGGCAAAACCTCACAGCCCCCCATCATCTCCTTGCCATCCCGAAGGCCACTGCGCAGGCCCGGGCTTAGCTCCAGGGCCACACACCCGCTCCAGGAAGACATCTCTCTTGGTGAACTTGCGCACGGCGGTGAGCGTGTCCTGCACAATGCCCATGACGGGCCGGTTGCTCTGAGGGGTGACGATCATGCGGGGTACCATGGCAAGCTCCTGGATCTCAGCCCGGGTCTCCAGGGACTGGGGCAGGTGCAAGTTCATCTCATCTCCATCAAAGTCTGCATTGTACGGAGTTGTCACACTTGTTAAAGAGAGAAAAGGTCAGAATGAAATCTCGGGGAGTGGCCCACCCCAGACCACGATCCTGGCCTGCTTCCCGCAGGTGTGGGACTGACCTAAGGTTCAAGCGAAAAGTGGACCAGGGCAGGATGCGCACCCTGTGCCCCATCATGGACATTTTGTGAAGAGTGGGCTGCCGGTTGAAGATGACAATGTCCCCATCGCACATGTGACGCTCCACCTAGAGGGTGAGGGACAGAGGGCTCAGCAAAGGCCCACAGGAAGGATGAAAGGACAAGGGCCCTCAAGTGCTTTAGAGGTAGAACGTAAGCTTGTGTGGTATTATTTCACCTCAAACACTAGTCCAATGTCCCTTTTGGGCCTGGCCCTGAGCAAGATACCAGGTTATCAGATGAGTAAGATGTAGCAGCCAACAGCTTCAAGGAACTCAATTTGGGGGTAAACCAAGGGAGCCTCTGAATATGAAGATTTTTGCTCTGTTCCCCCACAGAGCACCTTTTTTGTGCTATATATACCTTTCATGCTGTCTTTGGTTTTATGCTACCTCTACCCTGGATGCCAATGGCAGACAATAAGTAGCCTTACAAAACAAGAGCCATAAAAATAAATAAATAAAATATAAGTAAATAAATAAAACATAAGCCATGGTGGTGATGGTGGCACAAAATTGTGACTATTGGTAACACCATTGAACTGTATACTTCAGAGGAGTGAAAACAGGAATGTTATAGTATAGATGGTACCCCAATAAAATAAATAAAGACAGCAAACCTGGATCCTAATGCCCAGGTCAGGTTCACAAATCCCACGCCGGCCTGCCCCCATCCCAGAGAGCTTCCTGCCCTGTGGGTTGGAGGCCCTGGTCTGGAAACATACCTTGTAGCCAGTCTGCAGGTGAAGGTCACTGGGCTTGGGGTGGAAGCGCAGGTCTATGCGGTCGCCATTGTCTCGGATGATGTACTTGGCCCCTGGGTACTGGCTGTTCCCCCTGCGCACCAGTTCCTGGAGTCTGGGGAGGAAAGAGGTACAATGAATAGAGCTCCTCCCCCAAAACTCTTGCTCCCAAGCCCCAAGTGGAAGCCTGAACTTCCAAATGTCTATCCTCCCACTGTCTCCCTCTGAGCCCACTCCCCAAAGTCGGAAGAGCACCACTGGTGTTCTCCTAATGTGAAGCCTCGCCACTGTGGCTGCGTCTGCCCCAACTACTCCAAGGCAGGGCTTCTGAACAGAGCGCACCTGTCGATGTTGAAAGGGGTGACGATCTCTGCAAAGGTCATGTTGGCGGCAATGGAACGGGGCACGCCAACCTGGTCAATGGAGAGGTTGGGGTCGGGAGTGATGACAGTACGGGCTGAGAAGTCCACTCGCTTGCCCATCAGGTTCCCTCGCACTCGGCCTTCCTTGCCCTTTAACCGCTGTTTCAAGGACTTGAGGGGACGCCCAGACTTCTGCATGGCCTGTGAGGACACACGGGGCGGGGGTGCCACCCAGCAGTCAGCACTGGTCTCTCCTCCAGAGCCGAGGCCTCATGCCAGCACCCCACACTGGCTCCACTCCACTCTACTCCCCAACTTAGGGGCAGGGTATACGTGGACTCACACGAGGCAGGCCAGGCAGCTCATTGTCTACCATTGTGGCCACGTGGAACTGAAGGAGCTTCACATCCTCTGCGATGACATGGGCCGCCGCACCATTCTGCTCATTTCGCCGGAGCTGATTGTTGATCTTCACAATGTCAGCCAGTTTGTGGGTCAGGTCATCCTGAGGTAGGGAATCATCATCCTCACAACAGTAGCCACCATTACCAAGTACTTGACACACATGTGCCAGGCACATCTCTTGTCCCTTCCTGGGAGACAGATCTTTCCACTTTCATTTTACAGCTAAGGAAGCAACTTCATGACCTTTAACCATGTTAAGGGCCTTGCTGAAGGTCACATGGCTGGTAAGAGGCAAGGTCAGCTCAGACCCAGGGCACATCCCACTCTACTTCCTGTCCTCCCACACCCAGCCACCCAGCTAAGAGCAGCGTGCTGAAGCCACTGACCTGGTTACGAGCAGAGCCCTGCATCACAACAGCAGGCCGCACAGAGAGGGGAGGCACAGGCAGCACGGTGACAATCATCCACTCAGGCCGGGCAAAGCGGGGCTCCATGCCCAGCACAAAGCACTCCTCATCAGAAATGCGTTTAAAGATCTCATGCACTCGCTCAGGACTCAGAAGGATCTTCTTCTCCTGCGAGTCCTCGTTCACATGCTTCCATTCTGCATACAGTTCCAGGCCCGAGCGCCGGATTCTGGGCTGGTACCGCCCACAGCCCCCATGGCCCTTCCATGGAAAGAGGAACCATCAGGGAGGGACCAGAAGTGGATCATCCTTGTCCACACCAGGCCAGCCCCTCCAGCTACTCTATTTCTTTCCAGTTCCCGTTTCTTCTATCACCTCCTTTCACTCTTCCTTCCAGGTCTCTGACCATTTCCTGACCACCATCGGTTCCCCAACTCCCAGCAGTCTCCACCAGCCCCAGCTAACCTTTTCTTTGGTCAAATCCTCATCGCCCTCAGGCTGCTCCACACCGAATTTGTTGTCCATCTCCTCCCCGCCCTCGCAGATATTTTTGCCCTTGCAAAGGTCATAGACATGTGTGAGCCTCTTCTTTGGCTGCCCCTTGGACTTAGCCAGGATGTCCTTGATCTTTGGGTTGTTCTAAGAATACAGCAGAGGAAGGTCAGTTGGGCCTGCCCCCTTCCCTACTGCTGAGCAGCCCCGCTCCCCAGGCCAGGGTCCCTCCCACTCACAGAGTCCACAAGCAGTTTGGAGCAGAAGAAGCAGACGCAGCGCAGAACTTTCATTGTCTTCACCAGGAAGCCCACGTGAAACACAGGCTTGGCCAGCTCAATGTGACCAAAGTGGCCAGGACACTCCGTCATGTTTCCTGGGGAGCACATACCAGGCATCCTCCCTTCCAGCTCCACGGACCTCAGAGGCCAGGGCTCCAGGTGGCTGCCCTCGGCCCTGTTTCCTGTACAGACCCACACTTCTCACTGTACCTCCAGGATTCCACACGGGTCATACACACTTACCTGCACATGTTTGGCAGCGGCCAGTCCGCTCAATCACCCCTTGTCTGGGATCCATCAGCCCGCCAAGCTTGGGGCGGCCTCCCTCAGTAGTCTCTGGGTATTTAATACCTCCCTCTGTCACAGACATTCGCTTCTGTGGAAAAGAAAGGCCAATGACAAGTAAATGAGATTCCTGGTTTCCAGCTGTCACAGCCCTGTATTGAGGTCTGAGAAAACTCCAAACTACCTCAAAAAAAACTAGCCAAGTTTAGCCAGGGCGAGGAGAATGAGGGATTAGTGTGTATCCCTCCGGAAATGTTAACACTGAAAAGCACAGACCAAAAGGTTTCCCAGTCACTGTCTGATAGGGAAGACACTCAGGTTGGGTTCCATACAAACAACCTTGTTCTAGGACCTGAACCCCTAGACATTCCTTTGAGTTGAATTCTATGCAATTCATATCCATACGATTTAATCATAAAGTTTCATGGAGGAGGGGTGGGGGTGGGTGGGCAATGCCTTGTTTCTTCCCTAAAGTTGAAATCAATCCCACAAATCTTGAGTCCTGGCAGAAACCTCCTTGTCCCTGCACCCCCTTCCTGCCCATGGCAGTCCAGGGGTCGCAACTCCAGACATGCCAATTCTAACTTTGGCTCCTGATGAGGAACAAGGCACCCACAGATACAGTCATGCCCTTTCATCCCCCTCCTTTGCGAGGGCCTGACCTGCCTGAACCCTTCCATGTCCAGCCAGAGATTTTACTATAGGACGGGTACTTGGAAGAGAGGTCAGTGGGACTGATTTGGAGCAGAAGTAAACCCGGGCCTCCTGAGATGATGGCAGAGCCAAGGGCTGGAATCTTGAGAAAGGTGGAACCAGAACTTGGGGGAGCCAATTCAGTGAAGGAAAAGGGGAGACAGAGTACGCGGAACTGGATGTGTGCTGGAGAAGTAGTTTCTGCACTGGGCTAGAGGTTGGTAGAAGCAACTTTTAGCTCCTTTCTCGCACTGAAAACTAAGGGTTTTTTTTTTAATTAGCTAGGCCGTGGTCCACTAAACTCCCAGAGTGGAGAACTTAGAAGACTAAATAAAAGCTTCCATTCAGGTATCAACTTCACGCCAGGTGCCAAACACCCTTATGTACTTTATGCCTCTAACTTAACCACTAACCTCTTAGGAATGTAGTTTTATTTTCTAGACCTGAGAAACCTGAGGCTGCGTGCAGTGACTTGCCCAGGACTTCGATCGGAAGGAGCGGCAGAAGTTAAACCCAATCCACTCTAGCCCCAAAGCACATGTTCATCCCACTCTACCACACTGAAGCATAAATAACTACTTAAACTCTAGACAATTTAATACCTTCATGGAGCTGAGCAAGTTCTAGCTGATTTTCACTCTTATCTTCAAACTAAATTATAAAGCAAGCACCCAATTTTTCAGATTACCACAAAATTGCCTGGCCCAAAGTCAAGCAGCTACAAAGTGGTGGAGCCAGGATTTGAACCCAGGTCTGTTGGTTTTGCCTGGGCATTCTCTCCACTATGTCACGCAGAAAAAAAAACAGACAAAAGTGAATCATGCATATGCACAGCTGCCTTCCTCAAGGTTGCATCTTCTTTCATTACCATCCCATAACTGTAACCACTCCTAAGGGTCAATGAGCTCCCCCCACTCAGCCTGGTGCCCCTCAGTGCATGGGATACACTGTATATGAGCAATTTCCTTGAAGCTCTCCCTCTGCTCCCATGCTACACCTCTCTTCCTACCTCGCTGGCTGCCTCATCTTAGTCCCCTTCCTAGACTCTGGCCACGGCTGCGCCTTAAACTCTCCCTAGGGGCTTGGCTCGCTACACTTCTCATCCTTCCCTAGATCCTGTCCACAGCACTTTTTGTTTTTTAAAACTTTTTTTATTAATTAAAAAAAAATTAACAAAAAAACATTAAGATATCATTCCATTCTACATATACAATCAGTAATTCTTAATATTATCACATAGTTGCATATTCATCATTTCTTAGAACATTTGCATCGATTTAGAAAAAGAAATAAAAAAACAACAGAAAAAGAAATAAAACGATAATAGAGAAAAAGAAGATTATACATACCATACCCCTTACCCCTCGCTTTCATTTCACAGTACTATCTTTGATGACTCCCAATCTTTACCTCCAGGCCTCACCTTTCTTCTGGACTCTGGAGGCCAAATTTAAGTATCTGCTAACCTACTTGTAGCCATCCCAGAGATAACTCAAATTCAACATGTCTAAAAGCAAACTCCTTTCTGCACAAAAACCTGTCCTTTTCCTTTAGTTTCCACTTCAGGTGGTGGCACTCGAGTAAGAAACTTAAACTTACCCTTCCTTACTCTCAAGCATAAAACAGGTGAAACAGCCTAGGCTTTGGAATCAGACCCTTGGCTTAGAATTCTGATTCTATCATTTATGAACCATGTCACCATCATGGACTTAATTAGCCTTCTTGAGCCCAGGACATGCAGGTGTTCAATAAGTGACAGCTATGTGGTCATCTTCCAAGTACTGGTCATTTTTATCTCCTAAATATTCCTTCACCATCCCTGTAACTACTGCCCTAGTTCTGGCCTTTCCTCTATAGCCAACACAAGCACTTTCTTATGGGCCACCAGACTTTTTCTCTACAATCAATCCACTCCACAAACAAGGTGCTGCTTCTGAAGTGGAAATCTATCCGTGCCCTCCTGTCCTCACAGCGAGGTCCAAACTCAGAAAAACAGCTCACAAAAAGTGTTTCCCTGAGACTTCACACCATCCAGTCTCCCGTATAACCCAGCACCATTCGCAATGCACTCCTCTTGGTCTCTGTACACGTGTTACTGCCTCTGCCAGGAATATCCTTCTCCACCAGGCAAACTCCTGTTTCAAGGGTGGGCTCAGGCACTGCTTCTCCTGAAAGTCTGTCCATGGCCTCCCCTCCCTCCTCTGTACTGTCACAGTCCTTTTGAGACTGGACAAGGGGGTGCCCCGGACAGAAAACATGCATGTCTGGTTAATGGGAAGGACGATCCCTTCACAATAAATTAATAAACTGTCATGTTGGATCATATGCAAAGTATGTTGGTCCCCAACTCTGGCCCCTTTCTGCCTGTAGGATAAAGGCCAGGCTCCTGAGTGGGTAGCTGGTCATAGTTTAGGTCCTCTGACTGGGAATGCCTCTGTCTAGAACATAAAGCCTGAGGCAGATTCTCAATAAATACTCATCTCTCCCTTCTGCCTTTAGCAAAGCATTCACAATCCTTACAATTAGGCCTCCACCCACTTTCACAGCTTTATTTAATACCACAATCTCCGGTCCTCCACATTTATGCTCCAACTACAAGAGGTTTCTCAAAATTGCTTTTGCTTCACATGCCCCCTTTTGAGTAATCCTCTGTTTTTTTAAGACCCAGCTCAGACGTCACCTCTTTGTAAAGTTTCCTTAACTTGTCGTAGCTCTATCAATGTCCTAGCAAGGTTCTTAGCCCAACTCCCTTTAATTACATGTCTACACATCTGTCTTTTTCACTGGGCTGCAATCCTTGAGGGCAAGGAGCATGTTTTCTTTATCTTTTCATCCTCAGGGCCTAGCACAGTACCCAGCACATGGTAGGGGCTGAGTATATATTTGTCTCATGTATAGGAAATCCCTCACTAGATTATAAATAATTTGAAGGTAGAGATATTCTTTGTATTCACCAGTGTAGCTCATATTCTACCTAAAAGACTACATTATTGGTTTAAATCCTTCTTGGATTAAGTTAGTGTATAAATTAAGTTATGCATTCATGTAAGCTGTCAATAATTGGTTTGTTTTAAAGAACCGGGGTCAATTCCTTCAAATGTAATCAAACACCCCACTCCCTTTGACTCTGTACAAGCTTTGCATAAAGTCCCAGCAACAGCCTTTCTTGCTTCCTTTTCCCAATGCCTGGTGGCAGCCGAAACCACCTTTTAACAGTCTATTCTGTTTCACAAACCGATTCCAAGAGCCCTCTCGTACACTCCTGCTCCAAGACCTTTGGAGAATATTCCAAGCATAAATACCACCTGTTCCACAAGAGGTTCTTACCCAGCCATCCTCTTATCCTCAAAGAAGAACTGTTATTTTATTTCCTGAAAACACATGAACAATGCAGAACAAAATCAAAGCCCCCATAATCTTATACCTCAGAGATGACCCCTGTAAAGTTTTTAATTTTTTTTTTTTAATTTGCATATGGGCAGGAGGCACCAGGGATCGAACTCCAGACCTCCAGCACGGCAGGTCGGAGCTCTGCCTGCTGAGCTATGGCAGCTGCCCAAGGCCCTGTAAAGTTTTGTGAACAGCCTTCCACATTTCTTAAATACACAAATATGTTCTCATTTTTACATAAATGAGACAACTCATTCTGCATATGACTTGTTTTCATTTAATCTGCAAAAAATTCTCAAACTTTATCCGTTCACAGTACCCTCAGCTTCTAAATAACTTTTTCACAGCACTCCTTAGGCCAAAAAAATATACTTGAGATCCACTTATTAAGTTACTAGATCCAAACAACTTAAGTATTTATGAGCTAACAACTTAGTAGTCATTTGAAAAACTAATATACATAAATTGAAAGAAAAAAGTTTAATTCCTTTCTCAGATAATCAAATTATTTCCTAAAGGCACCTGTTAGGTATTACACAACTTCCCAAACCTTGGAATCACACTGGACAGCATCACCCTTATTTCTATTTCTGCGAGATAAGCAACTTATAAAGCCCCAGCTTCACAAAGGCATGACGTCATCAAAAGAGCTTTAGCGCCATCTAATGTTGAAATGGAACTACCTCAACAGTAGTTCCCAGGACGTAAGACAAAAATTAGCTGCATTCCTCAAGAAAATTTAAAACATTTCATATGCCCCTGGAGTTTGCTGCAGTGCCTCAGGGGCCCTCAGAACCCAGTTTAGGACCAGCAGGTTTAACCTATTAGGGAGGTCTTGTTCTACTGTAAGAACAGACTCTGAATTACTCAAGAAGGTTCCTGTTAATATTTAGGTTGCTTATGATTGTCATCTTCAAATGTTTCAATAAAAATCCTTCTATATATGTGTGTGCACTTGTTCAACTATTTCACTCATTTATTTGACTAATTTTCATCACGTGCCTAACATGTGCCAGGCAGTATCTAAGGGGCTAAGGGAACAGAGGTGTATAATACAGACGAGGTCCCTCATGAAACGTACATTCTCACAAGGGTACAAGAAGCAGAAAAGCCAATATTTTCAGGTAGCAATAGGCTATGAGGGAAAATAAAGGAGAGAACAGAGGGTAGAGTGCAGGAGGTGCTATTTTAAACAGGGTGATCAGGAAGTGTTGATATAGTGTGCTATTTGAACAAGAACATGCCGACATGAAGGAGGTCTGGGCAACGCTGTTCCAGCAGGGGATGGTGAGTAATAAAGTCCTTGAGGCAGGAATGAGCTTGCAGTGTTGGAGGAACGAGCCGGGCAGTGTGGTCCAAGAACAGTAGAGAAGAGACTGGTAATGAGAGGCAAGCAGGGGCCAGGTCACACAGGAACCTCAGAGACCACACTAAGGAGTTTGGATTTTGTTCTAAATCTAAGGAACAGGGAAACCTTTGGAGAGAACTCCACGCAGGGCAGGAACATAATGAAAAAAATCTCTCCAGCTTTTCTGCAACATGCAGGTAGGCCAAATGGGGGGTTAGGGCTGCTGCAGCAGTCCACGGAAAGGATGGTGGTGTGATGAAAGACAGTGGAACATAGTAGTTGAGACAGAGGTGGGGATAAATGGCTAGAATCCAGATATATTGTGAAAGGCTTGAAGATGTTCAGAGAGGAGGCTGTGGGAAAGAGAAGAATCAAGGCCAGCTTTGAGGTTCTGGGCCTAAGCAATTGCAGGAAGGTAGAGCCAGGTAAGGATGGGGGAGATCTGGGGAGACATGCACGCTTTAGGTGGGAAATTGAGAGTTGCTATTTAAGGACAAATTCTTATTTAAGGACGAATTCTTAGAAGTGCAAATGATATGCCTATTCTGAATACGAACATGCCTACTAAAAGATTGATAAAATTGCCAGATTGTCCTCCAGAAAGGTTCTAACCACTTATCCTCCTAAACGACGTATAAGCATGCCTACTTCCCATGATTTTTGCCAACAGAGAAAAATCAGGTAAGGAAAAAAACAGTATTTTAAAGTGCATTTCTTTGGTAATTAGTAAACTGAATTTTTTTATTGGCCATTTGTACTTCTATGAACTGCCTATTTATATCCTTCAATCATTTTTTAGCAGATGTGTGCTTTTCTTACTGATTTGTAAGAATTTCTTTGTATATTAAGATATCTAACTGGTATGTCACATTGCAAATGTTTCCCAATCTGCTTTTTAGCTTTGTCCGTGGTGTTTTTGGTAAACAAGTGGCTCTTATTTTTATGTGGTGAAATCAGCCTTGCTCTTTCTCATAAGTAAAATGCTTAGCTCAGTGCCTAGCAATAGTAGGCACTCAACAAAATTTACCTATAACTAATTCATTATTATACAGTCTCTGCCCCTGGTGTCAGGCCTCCAAAACTTTCTATTTTTTCTAGTGCTTTTAAGGATTTTTTTTTTTAAAAAAGATTTAGGGCGGCTGCTGTGGCTCAGCAGGCAGAGCTCCGACCTGCCGTGCAGGAAGTCTGGAGTTGGATCCCTGGTGCCTCCTGCCCATATGCAAATTAAAAAAAAAAAAAAAAGATTTAAACCTTAACTCCATCTGGAACTCATTATGTAGTATGGTGTGAGGTCAGGACATCCTAACTCCTGACACAACTTTCACCCAGCTGAGTCCTCTGACCCATCAAAATTGTCTTTATCCCCAACAAAGCCCTTTAACTTCATTTTCCCCAGCCAACTGGCTCCCTCCACAAAGGACTCAGTCCAAGCCACCGAGAGCTCTCCCCTAGCACTACCCTCCTTCCCCGTCACTCTCAGCTTTCATTCTTACCCCTGCCACATCAGTTCTTCAGAAAAACAGTATTTTTTTAAATGTAAATTTGATACCACTCCCCTGCTTGCAATTCCCCAATAATTTCTTACTGAAAATAAAATAACATTACCGTCCTCCCTAACCTGCCCCTCCCCCTTTCTCTAGCCTATTCTCTAACCCCCGCCCTCACACCCACTCAGCCCCAACTACGTTGGTTGCCTTTTCCTCGCAGGAACAAGCCGACTCCATTCCTCCCTCAGGCCCTTTGCACTTGCTGTTCCTTCTGCCTGAAAAGCTTTTGTCCTAGAATCCATGGCCTAGATGACCGCTTCTCATCATTTGGGTATTGTCACCTCCACAGTCGGGCCTTCCCTGACACCACCCCATCTGAAGAGGCTCCATCTCCATGATTCTCTCTGTGCAATTACCCATTTCATTTTACTCAAGCACTCGCCATCAAGTGAATTATCTTGTCCATTCGGTTACTCAGGTTTATTGTCTGCCCAGCCCCTTCCCACAGAAAGTAGCCTCTAGCAAGCAGGGTCCTTGTCTGTCTGGCTCAACTCTGTGTCCGCAGCGTCGGTTGTGGCCATCACAAAACAGGTGCTCAATTAATAACTGCAGAAGGGGAAGGAAAAGAACCCGGGGCTCGGCTTCCTATGCAAACTCGCGAAGGCTCCCTAGGATTCGCCTGCTCTCGTTCCACGTTGACAACTCTGAGGTGTGGAACGGGTCATCCTCTCTCCTTCCTTCTCATCCTCCAGCCCCTCCTGTAAGTTTCCTCGAAGTGGCGCTGAGGCCACCCCATCATCTTTTGAAAGCTTTAGAAAACGTCCCCAAAACTGAACTCCAGGAGGCCGCGAGGCTGGGACCGGCTAAGCTGGGAACCCATCACGTCACCGTCCCGCTGCCAGAAGCACGGAGTTCCCGCAGCCCCCGCCAAGCCCCGCCCGCGGCGCGCGCAGGAGGAGTGGGAGGGCTGAGGCGCTTACCAGTTCATCCGGACTGAGGACTCCGAACTGCACCCTCTTGATAGTGCGCAGCGGGCATGCGCTGTCCCCGGAGGGGGGGCCGCCCCCGTGCATCGCGGAGGCAGGCGCGCTGCGCAGGCGCAAACCTCCCTACAAAAAGGCTGCGCCGCCTCCACCTAGTCGCTCAGACCCCGTCCGGGCGGCCACCGAGAAGGACCTCCCAGAGAAGGGAGGAAAAAGCCGGAGGAGGGAGAGGTGGGGGAGGGAAGGAGGCGGGGAAACGAAAAGGAGCGAAAGGAGGGCTTCTTCCCCTTCCCGGAGATTTTTCGTCTCCCAAAAAGGAAAAAAAAAAGAAGGGGAAAGGAAAAGGTTTGGGGGGAAGGAAGAAGAAAAAGGGTAACGAAAAAATAAGTAACCGGGCTCCTGAACGGCAGAGGTTACGGCAGTTTGTCTCTCCCCCTTCCGGGAGCCACCTTCTTCTCCAACCGCCCCGGCCGCGCTCTCGGCGCTTCTGAGGAGCGAGCTGCCCGAATGACGCCTTTTATAGATTCGCCCTAGCATCCCCGCCCCTTCCTTTCCCGCCCTCCCTTGCGCTACGGGGACGACTGCGCCGGCCTGCACGGGGCGCGCGCTTGTGTCGGTGATCACCTCTTCCCGGCTCCTTGGTTGGGCAACCTTTTGTAATGACAGAGGGGAGAGGAATTTTTTAATCCTGCCGCCTCCCTTGTTGCCCCCTTCTGCCCTGAGGTTTAAGGCTGGAAAGACCAAGGGTAAATTTAGGCCGCGTTTATTCTAGTTTGGAGTATGGTTTCACCTTCAGAAAATAATATACCCCCCCCCCCGCTGGAAGATGGTCTATTCTGCGAATCCGTAATGAAGGAGGCGGGTCCGGTCGGGTCCTCTCCGGCGGATTCCCGCGGGGGGAGTACTGGGGGCTGTTCTTGGTCATGAATATGCAGTCTCTCGCTGAATATGCATGAAGATACCAAGATGGCGAGGCCAACTGCTTGTCCGGAAGTAGCCGATATTTGTCGAGCGGCCTCCGGGGATGGGTGGGCATCTTCTGGCCTCTAATGGAGCACTGTGCGGAGCCTTGGTCCTGGATGCCAGGCCTGAGCCGCTCGAAGAGGCTTCACCTCGGAAACCTGTTACGGAAGGAGACCGGCCGCTGTTCGGGAGGAGATCACGGGACCACGACAATCCGGGAAAAGCAGATTAACCGTGGGGCGGGATACGAAAGTCCTGGGGGATTCAGGGTCAAGGAATCTGAATATTAGTAAATCCTCCCCTTCTGAAATATTTCACAAATAAGATTTGGGGGTGGGAAGTAGAGGACCCCAAGGGATTCTCCAATAAGAGCGGTATGGGACTTCCACTCTCCCTCCAAAACAAAGATGACACTAACTACAGAGCCACTTTCAGAGTGATCCTTATTTGATGTCAGTGTCACGTCAGCACCCCAAGGAGGGGAGGCATAACCACGAGGAATTGAAACTGTCTCTTGGGGGGGGGGAGGCATGCTCCCCTCCCCCAGTGCAGCTGCCTGGCTCTGTTTACCTAAACTCCCCAAACTCTCCAGCATCCCTGTGTTGGCGAGGGACATATTCCCCATGGCCCATGCCCTGCTCTGCTTCTTCTCACAAAGTCTCAGCCCTTTTGACCTCCTCAGACCCTTGCCCCTTAGTTGTTCCCTTTAGGCTTGTTCCAGGTCCCCCAGGTATTCCCTCTTCATCAAGTCCCCAAGTGACCCTTTGACTCTGAGGGGTGTCCCTCTTCCACATCAGTTCTTTTTCAGTCCCTTGTTCTCCCATATAGGAACTGCAGTCTCTCCTTCTATTTATCCCAGCCCCCCCAACCCCCAGGCTCTCCAGTGTGATCTCACTCCCCCTCCTCCACCTGGCCCTCCCTCTCACAGCCGAGGTTCTGGGCTGTGATGATGGCAATGCTGCCTAACACAACCCCCGCCCCCATGATGTCAGAAGGCGCCACAGTCTCATAGAGCACGTAGTACTGCAGCATCAGGGCCACCAGCACCTCAGAGTGCAGGACTGCACACACCAGGGCCGGGTGGGCCTTGGTGACTGCATAGCTCACGCACACAAAGGAGACTAGGGCGAGGATCCCCACTGCTCCCACACAGCTCCAAGTCAGAGGGTCGTTGGGCAGCACTGGGGTCTGCAGCACAAAAAGCCCCGGTACAGAAGCCAGCAGCCCCACCAAGCCAAACAGGAAGGCCACTGTCGGTAGACAGGAGGGGAAATCCAGGGAGCGATACACCAAAAGCCCCAGGGACAGGGACAGGCCGCCCAGGAAAGCCAGCACGTAACCCAGGGCGGTGTAGAGGCCCGTGGTGCCCTCCTGCAGCGTCCCTAACCCAGGTCCCACAATGATGATTAGTCCCAGGGTGCTGCCCAACAGGCCACACCAGTCATAACCACTGAGACCCTGGCTCTCCAGGCAGAGGGCGAGGAGAGCAGAGCAGACGGTGGAAGAGCCTTTGCGCACGGTGGCAGCATTGCCGGCGGGCACCACCTGAACCGCACTGTAAGCGCATCCAATGCTGAGGACGTTGAGCAGGGCGTGGAGGCAGGCCCGGCCCCGGACATCAGGAGGTCCCAACAGTGGGTCACCACGCAGTTTAAGTAGCAGGCCAATGGGGAGATGGAAGAGGCATCGACAGATGAGCAGCTCCAGCGAGGGCAAGTGGGAAGCCTGGTAAGCCATACGTGAGAAGGGGCCCACGAAGCCGGCGGGCAGGCCCCCACCCAGCAAGGCCACAAGTAGGCCCTTGGTGGCATCGGAGGGCCGGAAGCGCTGGTTTGAAGGGAGGCTGGACGGAGTGGAGGGCGGCGATGGCTGGGTGAAGTCCGGCAGGTTGAAGTAGGGGTGACTGCCAGCCTGTTAGGAAGAAGGGGGCTCAGGCGTGAGGGCAGCCAAAGCTGCCTCAGGTCAGGGCAGATGCCAGGCTGGGGTCTGGGACCCTGTGGTACAAGAGGTGGAGAGGTTCTCTCGCTGAGGAACTCTTGGGAGCTAGAAAGGGCCTGAAAGATGCATGAGGTGTTACAATGTGGGCCTGGAGCCTCTATAGCAGGAAGCAGGGAGTGAGAGATCCTGGAGCATAATGCTTCTCTGGCTTAGCTGTTCCAGGGAGGAAAAAAAAAGAGGACCTAGGGATGTTCTGTTGGCTGGAGGGAGAGGAGGTGGCCTCAGAGGCTGTCTGTTTGTGTGATGTCACAGGTTCCAGGGACATGTGGGTATACCATTATGGATTTCATTTGAGGGTGTCGCTAGGACAGGTGGAAAGTTCAGAGAGGAGGGAGAGGGGAGCAGCCAGAAGCTACAGGTAGGTAGTGTTGTGCTGCATTCCCCCCTGGCTCACACACTTACCATCTTTCCTGGAATTCCCTCCTTTCCTCCTGGCTCAGGGGGCCTGGACCCTTCAGAGCTCCAGCCATTGTGACCTGTTGGAGTGGGGGTGGGGCTTTTCCCTGGAACCTCCCCTGTGGGGGGCTCTTCCCTGAACCTACCTGAGGTGGGGACAGACCTATTTTCTCAGTTTCCAACTGTTTCTTTTATCCCTTTGTCTCCAAGTCTCCAAAGTCGGTTGAATTCTTTTCTTTTCTTTCTTTTTTTTTTTTTCTGTTTACAACTAGCAATGCAATGAGATTCTTTGGTTTTAAATTAAGTTATTTATGTGTTGCCCTGTTTCAGCAAGATTTCAAAGAATAAGGGTCCCAAGGGCTGGCTCCTCTGGCTCCTGAGTTCAGAGTTTTCCTTTACCAGGGAGAAGTCTCTGGGAATCTCCCTCTGGAGTTTCAGGAATGCTTCTTCTGTATGTGCTTCCACCTGGTGTTTTGTTGGTGCAGTCTCAGGAGGCCCATGCCAAGGCCTCTGCATTTATACCAAAGTATATAGAATGTGGACATCTGGGTCCACGAGGATTTAATACCAAGCTCCCTGTTTTTCTGCTTCTGCTCGAGTTGGTCATTGAAGTGTTCTGTACCATATGGCTTGGACCCTTCTTGCCCCAGGCCTGGTGTGTGTGTGTGTGTGTGTGTGTGTGTGTGTGTGTGTGTGTGTTGGTGGGGGGAGGGAGGAGGAGGTCCCTGCACATTCCTGCCCTGGTGTGCATGTTCCAAGGCGCTGCCCCTGTGAGTGTGCTGACCCCAGATCTGTGGGTCCCACTGGGCCTGATTGTGAGCCTGCCATGTTGTGTCAGCTCCCGGAGAGGGTGTGTGTGTCCCGCTGAGTGAAGGGCATGCCGGGGTGAGGGTGTAGGGAGGAGAGGGGCTCCTTTCCCAAGTAGTGGGTGGTCGTGCGTCCCTGCGCGGGGCTGCAGTCTGGCCCGCGCGGCCGGCTCGGTGCCTGCGGGCCCCGAGCCGTGCGGCCGCCTTCCCTAGCTCGGTCCCGCAAAGGCCGTCGGGCGCGCTAGCCGGGAGCCGGGAGCCCGGAGCCGTGCGTCTGCTGCGCTGCGCCGGCCTTCTCTCGGCGGCGGCGGCGGCGCTGGGGGG
>PVIY010031392.1:0-29980 GCA_004026745.1 Myrmecophaga tridactyla | reverse complement strand
GGAACAGGGAAGCAAGGAAGGAAGGAAAGAAGGAAGAAGGAAGTAAGAAAGGATGAAAAGAAGGAGGTAAGCAGAAAGAGAGGAGGAAAGGAGATTCTCAGCTCAAAAGTTGTCCAGGAACCCAGGAGATGCTGAAACACTTGCTGTACTTGGAGATAGAACAACAGCCAAACCGCACTTCCCACCCATTAGCCAATAAGGGTTGGAAAAAGGTTAGTTTGTTAAAACCAAATTCCTATCCTTCTCCCACCAGTAAATATCAAACCACTCTCACTCTTAGAGCTAGGATTTCATGTCAGCAATAAAATTTTCCCTGAATGGCTGGAACAAAAAAGAACCTCTGGGTCTGAGATTGAACAAACCATCTAGCTGTCAAAGGATGCAAGAACATGGCAATTGTGAATTTACTCATATTAAGGTTTGATTTTTCACTGGAGCTACGCACACAGATAGTTATGAGCCTGAGAGAACCCCACGCACAAAGGGACCCTGAGAGACCAGGGTTCAAATCTCAGGAAGAGCCAAAGAAGCTACAAGATGTCAGACAAGCCAGTGAATCAATTCCTTCCTCAGTCTTCTCATCTGCAAACTGGAGATACTGAACTGCCCCCTTACAAAATAGAAGTAAAGTCTACTGAGAAAATGTATAAGGTGACTGGGGGCTGTAAACACCCAATAAATATTTCATTTTCTCCCTCCCAAGATGCCTCCCCTTTTCTCACAATTTCACGTTTCTATAATCACATTTCTGGAATCAGGGTATATGTTGCCAGGTACCAGAGGCTGCTGTAAAAGACACCAAGCCATAAATGCCTGTCCTCAAGGTTGGCACATCCCCCTGCCACAGCTCCCTTCCTACCCCACCCCCCATCTGCCTCGATGAAAGGATTTCCAGAGTGAGTCTTTGGCCAAAGAATATGTAGCAAAACTCTTAACCACGGATGGATCAGACCCAAAAGGTTGAGCATAAAAAAGTTGGGAGCACAGGTTCTGGAATTAACAGTCCTTGTGTGACCTTAAGAAAGTCACTTCACTTCTCCCAACCTCAGTTTCCTCATCAATAAAATGGAACCAATAATACTATTGCCTCCTAGAGTCGATGCATGCAGTAACAGTGGATCAAACTGTCCTATGTTAGTCAGGGTTGAGAGTAGGTTGCAGAGAAGACAAGCCCGGCTCTCTTTTCCCCACAATCTACTTTTAACTACTAGATTTGAGGAACTTCAGCACTGCAAGGAGCTGCATGGCAGAGGTCAAGGGACAAAAGGAAGATGCCTGACAGCTTCCCAGAAACATCAGGCACATTAGCTGTGGCTTCCTGTGGAACTATCTATTTGTGGGACTTGAGCCCCCTCAAAATTTGTCAAGGAGTGGCCACATAAATGCACTCACCAGCATGGCTCTTTGCAATCTTCCCGGCATGGTTCTCATACCCGCCATCTCATCTAAACCACTAGGCGGCCCTGTGAAGGGGATCTAAGGGCTATCCCCACTTTATCAACCAGGAACCTGAGGTCAGGGCAGGGAAGCAGTGTCACTTACTCCATGCAGCGAATGCCCAGCATGACTATCAGTCAAATCTCCCTATTCAGTTCACGTGAAATAATTCTTCCCAAAGAGAATATCTTCGGCCCAGCTCTGGGTGCTTGCAAAAAGCCACGGAGCTGGACTTGAATTCAGTGCTTTTCTCTCCAGCAATGAGCAGCCCAGATATGAGGGTCCCTTTATTTATTCCCTGTCCTGGCGTTCCCTCCTTTGGGCAACCCTTCCAGGCAATGTTATCTACATCACCCTCCGTTGCCTGTCCCTGATCCATTTTTCTGGTATCATAACATGCTTATTTGTTCTCACCTAGATTGTAAGCTCCCTGAGGGCAGGAAAGTTGCCTGATTTGCTATCCCCTGAATCCTCAGCACCTAGAACAGTCCTGGTGTATTGTATGTAGTCAGTGTGGTCTAGTTAAATGAATGACTAAATGAACGAAAGATGGGTTAAGAGATTACCCGGGCCCACCTAGTACTGGGATACCTTCGTGCTTGGCCTCAAGATTTATTGGAAAACTTGGCATCTCGTCTGCTGTTTTAGTTTGCTAATGCTGTCAGAATGCAGCATACCGGAAATGTTTGGCTTTTACAAACGGAATTTATTAAGTTACAAGTTTACAGTACTAAGGCCATAAAAATGTCCAAACTAAGGCTTCCAGAAAAAGACACTTTGACTCCAAAGAAAGACTGATGTTTGTCTCATGGAAAGGAAATGGCTGGCATCTCCTGGCCCTTTGCTCCTAATTCCATTGCTTCCAGCTTCTGATTCCAGGGTTTTCTCCCTTTCTAAGTGTCTGTGGGTCTCACTTAGCTGCTCCAGGGCAAAACTCTGGGTTTCTTCTCTTAACTTAGCATTTCCCAGGGCCAGAGATTTCTTTTCTTCAGGTTCTGGCAATTTCTATGAGTTCTTGCTTAACAGCCAGGCTTTTTCTGTCTCGATCTACAAGCATCTCCAAATGTCTGCCTTTAAGCTTTCTCCAAAGTGGTTCCCCTTTTAAAGGACTCACTAAAACTAATCAAAATCCATCTGACTGGTTAGAGTCACATTTCCAACCAATCAGAAGGTCACACCCACATTTGGGTGGGTCACGTCTCCATGGAAGCAATCTAATCAAAAGGTCCTGCCCTACCCATTGGATCAGGATTAAAAAAACATGGCTTTTCTGGGGTACATAGCAGTTTCAAACCAGCACACTTCCCCTTTACCAGTCCCCCTCCCTTCAAGGATGTCTTTTTTGTTGTCCTGCCCAAGGAAACGAAGGTCCCCTCAATTCAGGGAGCTGTTGGATGGCACCATCCCTAAACCCCCAGCCTCACTCTAGATCATTCTTACTCATCCATTACCTCACACACATGTACTTCCAATACAAATCAATAGCAGCCCCAGTCCAATCTCTCCGGTCCCTTATAATCCTCTAAATTCATTCACACAAAGGCAATGAGGAATGACGACAGGTGTGATTTTTTTAAAGGAGTCCTTCTAGTGACTATATTGTAACCCAACAGAATGGCTAATTTTAGGAGTTCCAAGCATCCTGCAAACTTAATATGCTTCATCATACCCATAAAATTGCCTATGAATGTCATTCATTCATTCATTTCTTCATTCCCACAACCAGCAAACATTTGTGACTTCTGCATGCCAGGAACTACCCTGAGTGCTAAGGACCCAACAATGAACAAGCCAAGGTCTCTGTGTTCTCAGAAAACCCACACTCTAGTTGAGGACATAGACTGGTAAACAAAACCCTTGCCAAAGAGTTTTCATTCTCATTCTTATTATTATAATAGAACATGGTAAGTGAAATAATAGAAATCTGTACAGGGACCAGAGGCAGCTACCCGAGGAATAAGTGGTCAAGAAAGCTTGCTGGAGAAACTGTGGTCTCAGCTATTGATAGTTGGCTAGGAGTTCACCAGGAGACAAGGGGATGTAGCATTCCAGTTTGGGAACATTATCTCCACAGGGGACAGGTCGGAAGTGGCATAGCCAAGTCCCTGGGACCCTCAAATGTGGCTCAGGCTCAGCACAAAGGCATACGTGCCAGACAGTAGGAAAAGGCAACTGGGCAGGGTGTCCTGCAGCTTGGGTAGATGCCAGCAGTTCTTCTGTCCTTTGGGGATGTTAGAAATCAAGTGGATGTTCATGAAGCTCTCATTCACTACAAAATTTCCCAAGTTCATTAGACTAACAAGACCAGAGGCAAGTTGGCTGTCTCTGTACCCAATTTGCAGCACCTGCCTGACCTTGGCCTTGGTCTAAGGAGCTACTTAAATGTCCTGCTCCCCTTCCCTTGTTTGTTAAAAAGAAACACACCTATGATGCGAACTATCATCACAACAGTTACCTATGACCCGAAAGTTCTCTTTGACCTGCCAATAAATGTTAGTGCCTTTTTGCAAAGATACCCAAGAATTCACTCTTTAATTCAACTTGAACCCAAGTTTTCCTCCTGGGCAAAACACCTTCTATGTGTTCAGTTGCCCAATGGAAGGAATCTTTCTCTTTCTGGCCTTCTCTAATAGAACAAGCTTCCAGCAACCGTCAGAAAAGAAGGCAATGGTGGAGACGAGCCTATGCAATTAGTTCAAACATAGAGCAAGGCACTGTCCTTGTTGCAGAGAGACACATGGTGTTCCGTGGATGAGGGCCCATGCATGAGTCACCAGGCATAATGGAGCATTGTTGAAAGCATTGGGAACACGAGAAATTCCTCACTGCCCAGCTTGGGTAATGCTGGAGCTACATTTGCCTCCAGTAATGAAGTCAGACAGACTTGGCCCGACTTCCAGTAGCCAGGCCCAAAGACCTTGGGGCCACCATGTTTATTATGCTGACTTTTGTGAGCAATAGTCACCCTCCCACCCAACTCTACCGTGCTTGTTGTGTCTGAGAGTTGACTTCTCATCTGCATGTTCCAGGGAAGGCAGTGCACTGGCCTAGGGTATACACAGCCTGCTTGACCCACTCAGGGGGTCCTAGACCTCAAAAAAGACTGCCTTAAAGACATCCCTGTTAGGGGTTGAATTGTGTCCCCCCAAAATGGCATGATCAATTCTTAGTCCCTGCTCTGATGAATAGGGCCTTATCTGGAAATGGGGACATCAATGATGTCATTCATGAAGATAAGGCCAAACTGGGTGAGGGTGAGCCCTATTCTAATATGACCAGTTTCCTTCTAAGGAAAGGGAAATTTGGACACTGATACAGAGGGAAGATAGCCACGTGATGATCCAGGTGGGGTCTGGAGTTCTGCCGACCCAAGCCAAGGATTACCAACAAACAGGTGGAGCTAGTTTCAGAAAGAACAGAATCCTGCCAACACCCTCACTTTGTACTTGTAGCCTCTAAAACTGTAAGAGAATATTTTTTCTGTTGTTTTTACGTCACCTAGTTTGTAGTATTTTGTTACAGCAGCCCCAGGAAATGATAACACCCACACAGCCAGACTCACTACACTATAAAATAATTGGCTAGGAAAAGAAGGAGAAACATGCTCATGATTCAGTGTGAAGAAGGGATATGGCAGGCAAACAGGTGACCATCTGTCAAGAGCTGTGCATTACAGCTCCCATTTATTCAGCATCTATTATGGGCCAGGCACTGGGTTCAGCCTTCATAAGCATGATTATATCTCCTTCTCACACCCTTCAGTTACAGGTTAGTTGTGTCAGCCTTAGCCTACAGGTAAGGAAATTGGACTTTAAGTGTGGACAGAACATGCCCACATCACAGGGCTTGTGATTTGAACTCAGAGGTGGGGGACTCTAAAGGGGGTCCTCTCTCTTAGCTACTACTTATTGTCACTTGCTGTGTGCTCATCAAAGTCCATAGCGGCATTATTCACAAGCTGAAAGATGGAAACAACCCAAGTGTCCATCAACCAATGAATAGACAAACAAAATGACAGGGGTCTATCCAGGTAGTGGAATATTACTCAGCCATAAAAAGGAATGAAGTCATGATACATGCAACAATATGAAGGAATCTTGAAGCATCATGTTGAGTGCAACAAGCCAGACACAAAAAGACAAATATTGTACAATTTCTCTTACATGAAATACTTAGAATAAGCAAATCCATAAAAATAGAAAGCAGAATAATGGTTACCAGGGGCTGGGAGCCAGGGGTAATGGGGGAATTATTGCTTAATGGGTACAAAATCTCCTGTTTGGGATGAGGAGAATGTTCTGGAAATAACATTGTGTTGAAAGTAACACAACATGATCAATGTACTTAATGCCACAAAATTGTACACCTAAACAATTGTACATTTTAACATAGTTAAAATGATCTTTATGTCATGTATATTTTACTGCAATCAAAAAATAAAAATCTGACTTCTCTTGAAAAGGTGTGGCTGTCTCTGACTGCAGAAAGGAAGTCACATTCAAGGAAGTGGGAGGAAAGTCAAGCGCAGAGGTTAGCGCTTGAAAGTGATGTTCTCCCACTGGTATCCAAGGAGGGTGGGTACCCCTCCCCTGCCAGCATCCCAAATCTGCACACAAGGGCACACAGGGACATGGGTGGGAGGTGGAGAAGCCTCAGGGGCTGGGACCACAGTCCCCCAACTCTCAGACCACAGAACCGGGCCAGCCAAATTCAGCCCAGGGCCCTAGGTGACATCTGAGACACAGCTCTGGTGGGAATGCTATTTCTTAATATGTAAAATGAGGAAGGAAATGGTGCCCCCCTCAACATGTGGTTGCACATAGAGCTGGATTAATGCAGGGGAGGAATTGAGAGACTGGTTCCTGCACCTGATGCTAAGGGGGTTAAAAGAGGGAGAGGGGATAGACGAGTTGGGGTTAATTCACGCTGGGCCCCTTGGAGGCAGCAGCATTGGAGATGAGCTCTTGGGTATGTGCAGAATCTCACCGAGCGGTGATGGTGGGGACAGGGCTTAAAAAGTGGGGCATTCCGTTTCCCTGATGCACATCATGAGTCAGAGATCAGGAGAATTCCTGCTCACAAAAGTGGTTCGAGGAGATAAAATCCAGCAGGGCCAGTTAAAGAGGCAGGAAGAAGTTCCTGTGAGGGCTGTGTTTCCCAGGATGCCAATTTTCTGGGCAGTAAGGAGGCAGAGTGAGAGAGTGGATGCTGTCTTTAAAAGAGAGAGCCTTTCTTTGTTAGTGATCTAAGCTTAGAATGTGCTCTGGAAAAAACATGAACCGATCATTTACAAAAGAAGAAATTAAAAATGACCACTAAACGCATGGGAAAATGGTGAAAATGATGAAGTATCACCAGCCAATATACACAGGGATGGTTAGTGGGGTAAGAGGAGGCAGAAAAAGAAAGGCCATTGAGGTTTATTTTCACCCTCTCAGAAGCAACAGAATTAAATTCCACCCTCTCTGAGACAACATAAGGCACCCTATTCTACTCAGTCACCTCCCAAAGCAGGAAGTCCAATGAAGACAAACTCCCCAGGGGAACTGAGAGACACTGAACAGCTGCCCTCATCTGCCCGCCCCCCCCACCTCTCTGCAGAATGTACCAGCGCTCTGGGCCCAGGGACCCCACTGCTCCCTGCTCTGCCAGCAGAGATCTAGACGAGACAGACAATGAGGGTGTGTGTCCTGCCTCTAGAGAAGCATCAGAACCTGCAGAGAAAGACAAAGCCATGCCCGCTTGTGTAGGTGAAGAGTTCACAATACGCTACCTTCTACCTTCTACTGAGCCCATGATGGGTGGGGAAGGGGCCAGCCAGGGCGACACCAGGTCCCGGCGCTCTTAAGTAGCCTTGCCCATGAGGCAGCACTCGTCTCTGTTACTGCAGTCCTTGACTGTTTTCTGGAGCCCTGAGAAAGATGCTTCTGCCAGTTCTTGCTGGTTGTTGAACGCTTCTGTGGAGGGACGGAGCCCTGAAGTTTCCCGCCGTCTTGACAGGGCGCAACCTGTGATAGATCTCCCGTCTGTGTGTAAGCGCACCCACAATTATGCTGATGCAGCTCAACAGACAACTCTGTGGCATGACAGCGCTGGGTTTGCCGTCCAGTTCTGACTACTCAGAGTCAAGTCAATTCACCGGGAAAGGACATGGTCCTCAAGGCGCCAACCTCAGGCTCAGAGGTTCCCAGGCCACCCAGGCTCCCAACAAACTGCCAGCAAACTTGTGGGTTCCCGCCACCCTCTTGGGTTCAATAATTTGCTAGAATGGCTCAAAGGACACAGAAAAGTGCTCTACTTATGATTATAGCTTCATTATAGCAAAAGTAAATAGATTGATAGATACGTAGATAGATAGATGAATAAATGATGCAAATCAGAACCATCCAAAAGAATAGACACATACAGTGAGGTCTAGGAAGGTCCCAAATACAAAGATTCCATCTTCTGCTCCCGTGGAGTCAAGGCAAGCCATCCTCCTGGCTCATCAGTACTGCCAACTGGGTACATTCTCCAGGTCCCTGAGGCGTCCAGAGTTTCGACTGGGGTTTCCTCACGCAGGCCTGATTGACTCCAGCCACCTCCCCGCTGATAGGATGTGGCTCCAAGCCCCAGCCCTTTAACCACATGGGTAGGCTTTCGGACACAACCAGCCCCCACCCTAGGACAACAGGTGTGGCTGAGCCCACCTGAGTCACCTCATTAGCATAAACTGCCAGGGGTGGTCCATGGGAATTTCCAAGGATGTAGAAGGTCTCTCCCAGGAACAGGAGGCAAAGGCCAGCCAAATTCTTCATTACGCCTTAGGTTGGGATCCCACATTTGCCTCCACCAGGCAGTGTAATCCAGGCAAGTTACACTTTTGGAGGCGGCATTTCTGCCTCCATTCAACAGGAGTATAACACAGACCCGGCAGCAGGGAACTGGGGCCGCAGAGAGGATGTACGCTAAAAGCTCAGAGCATGGCACCCACTAAGGACCAGCTCTCATCCCTAGTATCGTCAAACACCAGGGGGAAAGAATGAAAGCCACTGGGACAAGCGAGCACACAAATGCACATGCAGAGGCTGCTCGTGACCACAGACCAAAGGCTGGACTGCAGCTGTGACGCTGAAGGCCTTCATGTCTCTGTTTCTCTGCTCCCAAGTGCTCCTGGACAAGGATAAGCTTTCAACTTGTTAAAAAGTCTCCTTCTCCTATGTTGCGTAACAAAAATGGGTGGTTCGGCCGGGAGCTGGGCATGTGGAGCAGGAGGGCTGGCAGGCCACGCACTGAGCCCAGCCCCTTGGGCAAAACTTAGGCAGTAGTTGTGGTCAGTCTTTGGCACAGGACAAGAAACAGAGACCTCAAACTTCCTTCTGCAGCTTAGGGGACTAAGACAGGGGCAAAAATGCCTGCTTCACCGTGGCTGACTTGAGAGGCTTCAGTTCCAAGGAACTGATTCTACATGAAGCAGAGATCATTTAAGAAAATGAGACCAATAATCCCAGACATTTGAGAAAATGCCTAGTTCCTCCTGTCCCTCCCCCATCTCCAGGCCACAAAATAAGCATAGCGCCCTTACATTTAGGGGATACCTATTTGATTAAAGAAATCAAAAGCTGCTTCTACTGGCTCAAATAAGGAGCCCCACTGTCTAACCTGAGTCCTTCTTGACTCAATAACAGCCCAGAAAGCATTTTCTGTAATGCAACCTCTCTTTCACTCATCTTCTTGCTGAAAATCTCATACTGGACAAGGCAGCAAGAGTTAAATCTCAGAGCCAAGATCTTCCTTAATTTCACCCCGTAAAATACCACTGAAGTAGCGCCAATATATTCCATGGCCTCTGCTTGATTCCATCTTCATTTAGCAAAATCCACTGATAATGTTAAGTCACTTTGAGATGCAATAGGGATGAAGGAATAAGCCACTTAGTGGGAATCACTAAGTTAAGATGGTCTAGTTTGCTAGCTGCCAGGATGGCTTTTAAAAAGGGGAATTTAGAAAGTTGCAAGTTTACAGTTCTAAGGCCAATTAAAGAAAGTCTATAGAAATGTCCAACCTAAGGCATCCAGGGAAAGATACCTTGGTTCAAGAAGGCCAATGAGTGTGGGCCACAGTGGCTCAGGAGGTAGAGTTCTCACCTGCTGTGCTGGAGACCTGGGTTTGATTCCCAGTGCCTGCCCATGCAAAAAAAAAAAAAAAGAAGGCCGATGATGTTCAGTGCCTCTCTCTCTGCTGGGAGGGTACATGGCAAAGTCTACTAGTTTTCTCTCCAGGCCTCATGCTTCATGAAGGTCCCCGGGAGGCATTTTCCTTCTTCATCTCCAAAGGTCACTGACTGGTGAACTAGGTCTCTCTCAGAATCTCATGGCTTTCTCTCTTGTCATTCTCAAACTTTTTTCAAAGTACTTCTTCTTTTCAAGAATTCCAGTGAAACCAATCAAGACCCACCTGGAATGGGTGGAGACACGTCTCCAACTCATCAAGTTTAATGCCCACACTTGATTGAGTCACATCTTCATGGGGATAATCTAATTAAAGTTTCCAAGATACAGTACTGACTAAGGATTAGAAGAAACGGCTGTCTTTACAAAATGAGATTAGCATTAAAACATGACTTTTCTAGGGTACATAAATCCTTTCAAGCCAGCACAGTGGCATTAGGTGGAAAGTGAGAATGCTGTGGCTAATGGTGGCCAAGGACTGTGGAAGTCACCAAAACCTAGGAAACTGGTCCAAGAGTGGGACGCTGAACATGCTGGCAGTTCAGGAAATAAACGTTTAGGATAAATAAACCTTTATAATAGTTAACTGGGTGAAGAATTTATGTTGCATGTTTAATAAGATGGACATTGAATTGCCAATCACACTAATTATACAAAAGGCCCCATCCTACTATAAGCACACAATAGCTACTAAAAAAACACACGTGAGACATTATCCTAGAGGCTATTCTTATGCATTATATAGCTATCCCTTATTACTTTATGCTATATCAGAGTGGCTAGAGGGAAGTACCTGAAACTGTTTACCTGTATTTCAGTAGCCTTGATTCTTGAAGACAATTGTATAACTAAATAGCTTTTACAATATGACTGTGTGATTGTAAAAACCTTGTGGCTGATGCTCCCTTTATCCAGAGTATGGACAGATGGGTAAAAAAAAATAAGGACAAAAAGTAAATAAATAATTGGGGAGAAAAAAGAGTAAAAAAATTGGGGTAGATTGGATACTAGTGGTCAATGAGAGGGAGAGGTAAGGGATATTGGGATATATGTTTTTCTTTTTATTTCTTTTTCTGGAGTGATGCAAATGTTCTAAAAATGATCGTGGTGATGAATACACAACCAAGTGATGATATTGTGAGCCACTGATTGTATATTTTGGATGGACTGTTTGGTGCATGAAGATATCTCAATAAAAATATTTTTTAAAAAAACGTACAATGCAACAGTATCATTAACTCGCCCGAAAACTAATATTCTAGCTATAATCTGCAATAAGTAAGCACCAAATTTGGTTTGAAAGGATTTATGTCTAGAAAAGCCATGCTCTAATCCTAATCCAATCTTGTGGTGGCAGCCGCTGCTTTTAAACACTATTCTGTAGTCTATGTCGGAAACTTGATTAGATTCCATGGAGATGTGACTCGCCCAATCGTGGGTATTAACTTTCGAATAGAGGGAGATGTGGCTTCACCCATTCCAGATGGGTCTTGATTAGTTTATGGGAATCCTTCAAAAGAGGAAGCATTTTGGAGAAAGCTTCAGAACAATGGGAGAGCAACAGAGCAGAGTCTCACTAGAACCACAGAGCCCACACGGCCATAGAACTTTGGAGATGAAGGAGGAAAACGCCCCTGGGGGAGCTTCATAAAAGAACATTCCTGGAGAGAAAGCTAGCAGATACCGCCATGTTCACCAAGTGACTTTCCAGTTGAGAGAAAAAATACCCTGAACTTCATCAGCCTCTCTTGAGTGAAGGTCACTTCTTGATGGTGCCTTAATTTGGACATTTTTATAGACTTGCTTTAGTTTGGAGATTTTCACAGCCTTAGAACTGTAAACTTGTAACTTATTAAATTCCCCTTTTTAAAAGCCATTCTATTTCTGGTATATCACATTCTGTCCACTAGCAAACTAGAACAATGGGAGACTTTGGAGGAATGATTTCAATAGTCCTGGTCTTTTTGGAACTCTGTGCAAGGAAGTCTATATGGACACTTTTCCTTTGATGAGTTGCTGAGCCATTTGGCATAAGTGCTCTGCTTTAGAGGATAGCAAGTGGTCCATGAGACCTTGATGGCAGTGGGAATGCCAGTGACAGTTTTTCCTTCTATTCAGAAATCTCCGTGAGACTCCCCAGCCTTACCTTGGATACTTCCAATGATGGGAAGCTCACCACAAGGCAGTTCCTTTCATTGGGGCAGGGTGGGGGGTGATACCAAGTTCCCCCTCATTCCAATTCTGCTTTCTTGGGGACAAGAAAATAAATCTAATCTTCTTTTTGCAGCCTGGGTCATGCCAGTTAGAATGTCTTTAGCTTCAAGAAAAGGGAAACTCAATCCAAAGGGGATTCAACAATAAAATTTGTAGAGTCCCATTAGAGGAAGGAAGCCCTACATCTTGCAAAATACTCAGTATGTCTCCAGGAGCTGAAAAAAGAAAACATCTTTCTTTGCAAGGGCTTCTGTGCTACATAAGCTCCTCGCTCCCCACTCCTCACTCCTCATTAGGAGGTCCTAGAAACAATTAAAAATTTTTATCACTTTTAACAAATTTGCCAAGGCAGAAATGAGAAGGAAAACTGACTTCCCAGCTACTGTTTCCTCCTTGGGGTAAAAACCAGTGAAAGTCTGGGTCATGTTCCACTTCTTAAAATTCCTTTTTCCCTGCCAGGCTGAGAAGTCTTGCTGCTTGAGAACATTCTCCAATGCCCCCACCCCATCCCTAATCTGCCTAGCACCCTCTTGCTGGGCTCTGTCCAATTGCCCTGATTTTCTCTGCCCAGCATCTTTACCACATAGACCACCTGGCTGTCAGCTTTGTTCCCCCAGCTCACCTTTGGCCTCTCACCTCCCAGCACTCATCTGGCTCTTGCCCTGATCGCTTGCCTATCTAGGAAGGGAGTTCAAGCAGATAAGAGTGAAGAATATTCCCTTTCACACTGAATGCAGCAGTATTCAAGAGCATATCTCAACCTTGACTTTGGCTTCAAGGAGGATGCATCTCCTTTATCAGCACTGTCAGAAACAGAAGGGGCTGGAGGGATCACGAAGCTAATTCTATGTGGGGAGACTGACACTTGTATCATCCCATGAAGGAAACATGGAGATTGGACTACTGCCCCCATACCACCCCTCCTCCCCTGGCCATGTAACCTTAAAAGAACAGGGAATTAGTGGCTGAGTTCATGTCCCTGATGCAGTAATTCCAGGCTTGGGAGTATGAGTTGTTTTGGCCAAAGGAATATCAGCATCCCAGAAGAAGTGATGCTGAGACAAATTGGAGCTGCTGGTTACTAGCTTTTCTGTCTTTGGTGAACTTAAATTCTTGCATAGTCTGGTTTGTCTCTTCACAGTCCAGCAGTCCAAGTATCTGCTGGTCCAAAGAGATGCAATTTGCAGCCTGCAGCCATGCCCAGTGCAGCCCAACTGAAGCAGTCAACCTAAGACCTGGGAGCAAGAACATAAATGTTCGTGGTGGTTTGCTAGGTTCACCTGACCAAAGACCCATTGCTCCCATCCTGGCTATAGAGCTCCTCACTGCCCCAAACCAAGAGACAACTGCCATCCTTGTGGACAGAAGAGAAAAAAGGTCCTTCCATCAATAGCCACACAACACTGTGCATGGATGATGGGCCAAGGATATAAAGAAATCAGAATCCTGAGCAAGACCCAGCTTATGCCTTTCTCTGTGTGCCCCACGTGGTGAGTGATCCTTGTGCTTCCTTGCCCTGTGTCCCTTTCCTTTTCTTCTAGTAGCAGCCTTCAGACTTGCCTCTGGGGAGCCAGCCAACCTCACTATCATTCCCTGCTCACAAAGGCTCTTACCCCTTCTTAGACACAGACTTTTGGTCATGGCCGGGCCATTTAGCAGATTCCATGATGCTGGCCACAATGATGGATTCAGGGATTGTGGTCATTTGAAGCTGTCCCATACTCCAGAAAAGTCCATCTTCTTTTAATCCAGTCCTGTGGGTGAAGAACTATTGTAGGTGAGACCTTTTGGTTAGGTTATTTTTATTGAGCTGTGACCCACCTCAGGTCTTAATCTTCTGACTGGAGTCCTTGATAAGAGGGCGAAGCACATACAGAAGCTAAAAGATGAAATTAAGAGATGCTCACAGAAACAAAAAGAGAGGAACACCCAGAGATGTTTAGAGAAAAAGCCACAGACTGAGAAACCAGAAGCTGAAGCAATGAAACCCAGGAGAGTAGGACCAGCAGCCATACCACATGCCTTGCCGTCTGACAGAGGAGCCCACGCTCGTCAGTAACTCATCTCCTGAGAAGGTATTGTCCTGAAGAGGCCTTCATTGGGACATTTTCATGGCCATAGAACTGTAAGTTTGTAAGCTAATAAATCCCCACTGCTAAAAACCTGTTCATTTCTGGCATATTGCATTTCATCAGCTTTTCCAAAACAAAACAGGGATAGACACATGACACTGGTCAGACCAAAATAAGCCAACCATGGGACTTTTGCAGGAGCTATTTGGAAAGAAGGGCTCTCTTTCTGGTAAGATATGGGCCTGGGACTGCTAGGGCCATCACACATAGGCAGATTGCCTGAGAATGAAGCAAACACAGAGGAAAGCCAGGGTTAAGAGATGGAGAAAGACTGATGCCTAAAGACCTTGTGTGAGTACCTAGATTCAGCCATGCCTGATGCCTATCTGCTGAACATTTCATGTGTGCGCCTATAAATTGCTTTCTATTTCTTCAGCCAGTTGGTTGAATTCTTTCCCACCCCAATGAAAGAGACTTGATTGAGACATACTTTTTGTTAGCCATACTATGCAACTGCTTCTCTCTATCCTTCCATCTTTGAGGTTTAGATTTAATGTTAAGAAAAGGTATATAACTTTCATGCCCCTCCACTGGAATTTCTGTTGCTGGCCTCCAACATTTTGTTGGACCAGCACCTTTGAGTGGCAAATGCCTATCCTTGCTGGTCAGGAATATTGCATAGTATGTATTTATTGGTAAAAGCATTTATTATATTCTCAGCAAGTGGTTAGCCTTCCTTTTGCTTGGAGAAAAAAAAATTGAGGATGTTACCACCTCATTTTCCCCTATCTCAGGGTTTAGGGATATGACAAAGTTGAATTTGGTATTTCTGAACTTCAGAGAGTTCAAAATAAACCAACCCCTCCCCCTCCAAAAAAACATATTGCCTTGCTGCAGAGGGTCCTCTGCCCTCAAACACATTCCAAAGCCATGGCACAAATGCACGCGTCAGGCCAAATGCCATCGGCTGCTGTCTGAGGGCCATCTGAGGAACATCTCCGTCCGGCCACCCATCCCCCACCCCCAGCTGTCAGGGCTCCCCACTTAGAGACCTCGTATTCCTGAAATGATATGCAGCTTGGATGCCACATGGCTCACGTAAGGCAAGAGGCAGCCTGGCCCTTGAGTGCTTTCCTGCTCAGCTGTCACAACTTGAGTGAGCCACAGGCCCACCCCAGGGCACCCTCTGAGAGCCACAGACTCACTTCCCCTGCAGAGTGAAGCCACCCCCCACCCCTTACCCCTCTGGACTGACAGCGCTAACCCCACCATTGTTTGTGTGGCTGTGAGCACTAGTACTTCTGCTGTAACTTCTTCTTTTACATGTGACTCACTTTATTACAATATTTGCTTTATGGCGGTGGTATGGTGCACACAACATCTCTGAGGTGAGCCTCTAGTGGGTGGCTATTATTTTTCAATTTTTGTTTAGTAAGTTAACTCATTTATCGAGTCCCATCCACGTGCTTGACTCTGTGGAAGACGGTCAGAGTGGGTTTTTTGGTGGGTTTTTTTTTCAGATTATCAAATCACATTTTTTAGTGGTTTTTATTGTGAAATATAACATACTTACAAAGAAAAGAAAGAACAAGCAATAATTTTCAAAGTACACTTCAACAAATAGTTACAGAACAGATTTCAGAGTTTGTTATGGGTTATCATTCCACTATTTCAGAGTTTTCCTTCCAGGTGCTCCAAAACACTGGAGGCTAAAAGAAACATAAATAGAATGATTCCACAGTTATACTCATTTGTTAAATCTTATTTTCTCTGTTACAACTCCTCCTTCTCCTTTGATCCTTCTCCCAGTCTATGGGAATCACTGGGCAATGTCCGTTCTGACTGTTTCATATTGAGAAGGGCTGTTGACCTAAAGGATAGGGGCGTGAAATTTACTGATAATCTTGGAGAGGCTCGTCCCTCTGGATTTCAGGATTTATCTGGCCTAGAACCCTCTGGAATTTATAGATTCTAAGATAGCAAACTCAGTGCATGAAACTTTTATAGAGTCTCAACTCGAGCCCTAGGTGTTCTTAAGAGTTAACAGGAGTGATGTTGGTTGGGGGTTAGCAAACTATGGCAATAAGCACTATCTAACTGAAGCTTGCATAAGAGTAGCCTCCAGAATAACCTCTTGACTCTATTTGAACTCTCTTAGCCACTGATGCCTTATTATTGTATCTCTTTTTCCCCTTTAGGGCAGGAAGGTGCTGTTAAGCCCACAGTTGCAGGGCCAGATTCAATGCTGGGAGTCATGTCTCACATTGTCAGGGAGACTTTCACCCTTGAACATCATGTCCATGTAGGGGGTAGGGTGTTCTAGTTTGCTAGCTGCCGGAATGCAATATACCAGAAAAGGAACAGCTTCTAAAATGGGGAATTTTAATAAGTTGCTAGTTTATACTTCTAAGGCTGAGATAATGTCCCAATTAAAGCAAGTCTATAGAAATGTCCAATCTAAGGCATCCAGGAAAAGATACCTTGGTTCAAGAAGGCCAATGACGTTCAAGGTTTCTCTTTCGGCTGGAAGGGCACATGGTGAAGTCTGCTAGCTTTCTCTCCTGGCTTCTTGGTTCATGAAGCTCCCTAGGAGGCGTTTTCCTTCTTCATCTCCAAAAGTTGTTGGCTGGTGGATTCTGGTTCTCTCAGCCTCGTGGCTCTGCTCAGCTCTGCTGTGGCTTTCTCATCGCTCTCAAAAGGGACTTTTTCCAAAAATGTGTCTTCTTTTATAGGATTCCAGTAAACTAATCAAGACCCACAAAGAACGGGTGGAGACACGTCTCCATCTAATCAAGTTTAACACCCACAATTGATTGAGTCACATCTCCATGGAGATAAACTATTCAAGTTTCCAACCTATAGTCTGAATAGGGATTAGAAGAAGCGGTTGTCCCCACAAGATTGATTGGGACTAAACCATGGCTTTTCTAGGGTATATAAATCTTTTCAAACCAGCACAGAGGGTAATGATTTTCTTTGCAGAACTAGGCTTAGAGAGTGAGGGGCCATATCTGAGCAACAAAAGCAGTTTCCTGAAAGCAGCTCTTAGGCCTCAATACAGGTAGTCTTGTGCAGTAACTTTTTCATGCTATATTAAGCATCTAAAAAATGTGGAAGAGATAGGCTGATTTCACTGCAAATGTGCACTATGAGAAATATTCTGATGTCCATTCACGGGCGGCTGGTGGTCCAAAGTGGCTAGTCCCACCGACCTCCTTTCAGAAAAGGAAATGGAGGCCCCAGAGGGATAAGAAATTGGATTGGAAAGGCACCTCTCCCCTCACCAGCTGCAGCACTGTGTAGCACTGTGGGATGGTCTTTTAACCTTGCTAAGCCTTGTTTTTTTGTTTTTTGTCTGCAAAATGGAGGTGAGAAGTGGGTCAATCTCACACATACACATGCCCCATACATGCAGCACAGAGACAGGACTCAATAAATGCTAGCTGCTGTTACAGGTATTGTTTTCTTATGCATATTAAATAAATTGCCCAAGCCTCATGCCTAGCAAATTGGATTTCCTGACTCTTGCTGTGACAGCTTCTGACTCCACTTGCCCCAAAGCATGTCTTCACCTTAAACAACCCTGTCCGGGTTCCTTGGCTGTAACCAGTTGCCTTGCCTTAGAATGTGCATTGCGCTCACCCTCTCATTGGAACACCCTGACCAGTCCCGTGCAGAAGAACAGAGGACCTGCCAGCTGTGGGAAGCCGCTGCTGGTGGTGACTGTACATCCTGGATGGTCCAACGTCACAGAAGGCAAAGGTCAAATGACAAACAGGGAGGGTTGTCTTAGTTTGCCCAGGTTGCTATAACAAAATACGGCAGACTGGTTGACTTAAACGACAGAGATTTATTTTCTCACAATGCTGGAGGCTAGAACAATGAAATCAAGGTGTCCACAGGACCAGCTTTCTTCTTAAAGAGGAGAATCTGTCCCATGCCACTCCCCTGGCTTCTGGTGGGCAGCCAGCAATCCAGGGAGTTCCTTGGCTTGTAGCAGCACAACTCAATCTCTGCCTCTGTCACACGGTCAGCTGTCTCTGTCCAAATTTCCTCTGCTTAGAAGGACACCAGTCATACTGAAATACAGCCCACCCTAACCCACTGTGGCCTCATCATCACTAATAACATCTCCAATGATCCTACCTAAATGGGGTCATATTCGTGGAATTGGGGATCAGGACCTGGACGTATCTTTCAGTGGGGGAGGACACAATGCAATCCATAACCAATCAGGGAGGGGAGTCTTGCAAGTTCTTTGGCCTTAAGAAAGTTCCAGTGCTCTGTTATGATGCTATTCCTAAATCACCGGGGACTTGCTTTACCTCCGCATCAATTCCATCACGCGTTTGTCTGACACTCTGCAGTTTATAAAGATTCTCTCATCCATTACACAGTTCTTGAGCACCAACTCTGATCAAACAAAATGCTGCGAAAGTTGCTTGGAATACAGCAAAGAGCAAAGCCAGAAGGTCTGAGAAGGAAGACAGACATCACTGACAAAGCCACACCAACAGGTGGACAGTTGCAAATCTGCTGAGAGCAGGGAAGGAGAGATACTCAGCCTCTTAGATTCTCCAAAGCTGAGGTCAGAAGAATGAGCTGCAATAAGTATTAACAAAGTAGCAAATAACATAAAGCTCCATTCTGTGGTCTCTTGTCCATCTGTGGTTCCCAAACATTTGCTACATTTAGATCCTTCATCAACCCTGCTGTACTTAAATCTCAGACATGTGGTGAACTCATAGGATTATTAAAAGTGCACAACCTGTCCATTAGGAGAAGAGTGTTTAAATAAAGTATAGAATCTCCATAATACAGAATACTATGCAGCTGTTAAAAGGAATTAAATAGAGCTGCATGTGCAGATATGAAAAGATTACCACAATGAATTTTAAAGGGAAGAAACGCAGGGGCAGAGAGCCATTATTAAATGATCCCATTTACGTAAGCCAAAAAATACCTTATGTATATACATACACATGGTATAACCTGATTTTTTTTTTTTGAAGGGCATGCAAAAGACTGTCGGAAGAAGGAGGGAAAATTCTCTTTCACTGCATGCCTTTCTGTAGAGTTTGAACTTTTACCAAGTGCATGAACTCTGTTACAAAAAAAGTTAAACATTAAAAAATCTTGTGGCACAATTATAAATTTAAGCTCCCCACTCCCTTCCAATTGACTGCCAAGTGAAAGCATTGGAGATGAACAATGTAGGTCAAAGTGATCTGTCTCTAT
The DNA here is from genome assembly GCA_004026745.1 of Myrmecophaga tridactyla. Taxonomy (NCBI): domain Eukaryota; kingdom Metazoa; phylum Chordata; class Mammalia; order Pilosa; family Myrmecophagidae; genus Myrmecophaga; species Myrmecophaga tridactyla. The sequence continues at coordinate 10,809 of PVIY010031392.1, read as the reverse complement.
CTCTGAAATGAGAGGTGTGACTTTAGATCAGCCCCCTCTAAGGTGGAAAGTGTACACGAGAGAGAGAACACCAGAGAGCAAGTGAGAAAGTATATGTGAAAAATGTGTGCTGATGTCTTAGACAATCTTAAAAGAGAACAGGATTAGATTCTAACAGAAGATTGTAATTCCAGTACTGAAGAAGTATGCCAAAGAAGGGAGAAAGTTTGATTATGTGATTAATAATTTAACACCTGTTCCAATCTCCTCACCTCTGGAAGGAGAGTCCACATGGGAGTTTCTCAGACTGATTCTTGACCTTTCAATGAAAGTATTGAAACAGGATGGGAAATATCATGTTTCCCATCCTGTTTTATATATAAATATATATAATAATAAAATATAATAATTTTATAATAATATAATATAATAATTTTATATATAATATATATAAAACATTACACAGTTCATACACAATTTCATGGAAGCCCTGTCTCTCTATGAAGAACTGCTCGGGCACCTGTATCGGCCTGTGGACTTCTCGAAGGAGATCATCTGTGTCCCTTCATACTTGGAGTTGTGGGAGGTGTGAGTATTTTACAGTTTTTGGAAGAAAACTCAATCTTGAAGATTAATATCACCTAGCCACGTGTTCTGCAAATAGCCATCCTGACCTTTATATGCTAATTGTGACACCAAAATGAGTTAGGCAATTGATTGTGAATTCCTTTAAAGTTTTTTTTAATTATTATTTTTAATTTTTTAAAGAAAAGCAAATGGAAAATGTATATTTTGGTGAGGTAGAGTGTTATTTTGAAAGTCAGCTAAAGGATGATTAGGCAGCCCACTGAAGGCTGCCTAATGCACTGAACCCCTAGAAGGTGATTTTTGTTACTTTTTATTTCTGTGCAGGCTTTTTTGTTTTGGTTTTGGCAGGCCTTCAATTTGGATGTTAGAAAGAATAAACATCATTGTTTTATTCCTAAGGGAAGTTCTTGACAGTGTTTCTTGTCAAAAAAAAATTGACTTAGACATTAACATGTGGTACTTATAAGAGAGTTAAAAAAAAAATGAATAGCATCACTTCCATTAAAATTACAAAAGAAGGAAAAAAAAGAGCAAGGAAGGTCAAGCGAGAATGAGCTTGACCACCACTGGTCTTGTGTACTACTTGTTATTTTTATTTCATTTCATCCTCTTTAATTTCTATTCTGCCTTATCATTAGATTACATTAGTATACTGTATATGTGTAATGGTACATGCTCAAAACTTTTGATGGACTGAGGTCTGTGAACCCCAAAGGATGGAATGACAAGTTGTGGGTTAGCCTTAAAAATGAGGAAGCCCTTTGGGGCACCTTTCATTAAACCAAGTTGAATATTTTCATGTGCCTCACAAAGGCCCTAGTCAGTGACTTCATACAAGACTGCTTAGTTTGGACTCTTCCAAAAGCTGACTGTTCAGGTGGCTATTGCTGCGTGACAAATTACCCCAAAACTGAGTGGCTTAAAACAGCTATTTTATTTTACTGCTAATTTCACGGCTCAGGAAACTAGGAAGGGCTCAGCTGGGAGGTTCTTGCTTTGGGGTGGAGTCACCTAAAGGCTTGGCTGCGCTGGAGGTCCTATAGTCCTCTCTCACAGGACTGATGGTCAGTGCTGGTGTCCCCTGGGACCTCAGCAGGTTTGCCAACCAGAACACCAACAGGTGGCCCCTCCAGCACGATGATCTCAAGGCACTCAAACTTCTTACATGGTGGCTGCCTTGTCCCAGAGTGAATGTCCTCTGAGCATGAGGTCAAAGCTGGGCAACGTTTTCTAACCCAGCCTCAGAAATTACACAGCATCACTTTTGCATCTTCTATTTATTACCAGCCAGCACTCAGTGTGAAAGATTGAATCATGTACCTCACCAAAAGACATATGCTTCATCTTAATCCACATTCCTGTGGGTGTGAACCCATTTGACAAATAGGAGCCTTTTTGTAAAAGTTATTATAAGTTAAAATGGGGCCAAAAATAAAAGAGAAAGAAATTTCCCTAAAAAGGATGGAAATTCGAATGCAGTTAGTAGAAACCAGAAACCGCATGAAGTCAAAAGACATGAAAGCCAGAAGTCAGAGAAAACCACAGACAGAGACAAAGGACATTGCCATGGGATAGAAGCAAAGATGAAAAGTCAGGAAGCCTGAAGGATCGCAGCAAGCCAGCACCAAAATGCTTCCGGTTCTGAGAGAAAGCATGGCCTTACTGACGTCTTGATTTGAGACTTCTGGCCTCTAAAACTGTGCCCCATAAATTCTTGTTGTTTAAGTGTGGTATTTGTCATAGCAGCTCTGGCAAACTAAAGCACTCTTGTGAGCCCAGATTCAATGGGAGGGACCAGGCAGAAACTCATGTCCTTCTCTGACCAAGCCTTTGATAGTGCACACTGGATTTTTTATCTGTTGCTCTACCACAAATTCCTCTAAAGCTTAATGGCTTAATATAATTATTACTTCTAAGGTCTGTGGGTCAGAAATTCGGGAGGAGCTTAGCTGGGTGGTCCTCATGACATTGCAGTCAAGATATCAGCAGGAACTTCAATCATCTCCTGGTTTGTCAAGCGCTGAAGGCTCTCCTCCCAAAATAGTTCACTCTACATGGCTGTCAACGGATGACCCTAGTTCCCCACGCATAGGCTGGCCATGGAATTGCCTGAGTATCCTGACAAAATAGCAGACAACTTCCTGCAGAATGGTCCAAAGGTGAGGGTGGGGGCCGGTAGAGCCTTTTATGGCCTCATCTCTGAAGTCTCACTCCTTCTTTTCCAACCTTATTCTATTTGTTGGGAATGTGTCACCAAGTCCAGCCCACCACCAAAGGAAGGTGAATTAGGCTCCCCTTTTTGTAGGGAGGGTCTATGAATTTGGGGGCATTTTGAAACACCTTTCACAGCACCACTTATGCTGCATCCTATTGCTTATAAGCTATAGCAGCCCAGATCCAAGGAAGGGGACACAAATTGCACCTTCAGGGGGAGGAATGTCCCAGAGTTTTCAGATAAAGACATAGAGACAGGTAGTTTATTTGGGAGGTGATCTCAGGAAGCACAAGTGGGGCAAGTGGGACAAGGAAAGGAGAGTCAGTTATGGGTGGGTGATAGCATTGGACAACTAGAGCCCAGTCTTGCTGTGGACACTTCAGAAACCCCATGGAACAAGCCTCAGAATAGGCCCATGGGAGGATATGGTGACTAGGGCATTTGTCCATCTGCTCTTTTCCCCGATTGGTTGAGGTTTCCCCACTGGAGGTATTAACATGCCCAGAGAAAGCCGTCAAGTAGCTGGAGATGGGAATCTGTGAGCAAGCTAGAAGCTGTCGACCACAGCTGCAGGTGAACTCTGGTGGCAGGACGGATATAGAACAAGCATCAACAGTATCTACTAGAGAATCTGTCACTACACATCATGAGATCATGGAGTGGCTTCTAAAATAAATGTTCTTATTTGTCCTTGAGGGGAGTTGTGAGAATAAGTCACCAAGACCCAGAAACATAGATTCCATGATCACAGCCACACATGCATGCAGAAATACTAGCAAGTGTTCAGACTATGGAAGACCCTGATTTACTCATTCAACAAATGTACACTGACTGCTACTCAAGGACAATTGCTGTGCTATGCTCTCGGGATATAATGGTGGACAAAGCAGATGCGGTTTCTGAGTTCATAGCACTTATAGGCTAGTGGATGACACCAGCATGAATCAATTAATTTCACAATAAAATAAATACCCATTGTGACAATTGAGGTGTGACAGTTGGGTTCTGGTGTCAACTTGGCCAGGTTTTGATGCCCAGTTGTCTGGTCAAGCAAGCACTTGCCTAACCATTATTACAAGGATAATTCAGGACTGGCCCATAAACCAGAAAGCTGGTTGATTAGAGCATCAGTCAGCAATTACACTTACGGTCAACTAAGGACGTGTCTCCTGCAAATGTGGTAATCCAATCAGTTGGGTTTGATCCGCTCAGCTGAAGACTCTTAAGGGAGAAGATAGATTTTCACTGTTTCTTCAGCCAGCGAACCTCTCCTGTAGAGTTCTTCAAGACTCTTCATTGGAGCTGCCAGCCTGCAGCCTGGCCTACAGATTTGGTATTCTTGCATTCCCATGGTTGCGTGAGACGCTTTTATAAATCTTATATTTCCATCTATCTCCTGTTGGTTCTGTTTCTCTACAGAACCCTGACTATTAGAAGTGGTATAAAGGAAAACACCCATCTGTACAAATCTTCTGTCTGCTGAGCCAATGAAGACGAATGCCTTTTCTGCAGAGAAGGAACACATGTGACAGGCCGAGAATCTACTGCATTGTGACAATGCTTCTGAAGCTACCACGTGCTTTCCAGAGTAAGATGTAGATGCTATGAAGGGTATCAGAAGCGGCTCTGTGCATGTGAAGCTTCCCATACTTCCTTGCCACTCCAAGGGGTGACATAGAGCCTCTTGGGGAACTACGGACCTCCCTAAAGGGCAGACAGAGCAAGGATTTCTCCCTGAAACTAAACTTTTAGAAGCACAGACCGAGTTATTGAAATAATTATACTCGAAAGCAAAATGCACCCAACCCCCTAAGGATGGTGGATTGTAAAGAGGGAAAAATCTGTGTTCCTGATGACATGTTGAGCCCTTGCACTGAGCCTTAAACTATCCAGCTCCAGAACTTGTTATGTGAGACAGTTAAAGATCTTCACTGCTTAGTAGAGTGTTAAGTCAGGTTTGTGGTCACTTACAACCCAAAATATTCCTAACAGACACAGCATGCTATTTCATTTTTCTCAAGACCCTTCATGAGAACCATTATCATTCCTTTACACGGTTAAAGAAGCTGTCCAAGATCATGTGGCCGACGAAGCTGGAATGGGAACTCAGACCTTTCTGTGGCAACTCCTTTGAATCCACGCTAGGACAATGCACTGCAGTGAACATGAACCCGTCTCTCCGCCTCTGAGTCTTTACCAAATATTGCCAATTTACAGGGATATTTTTCATCACCAAATGCCACAAGGCAGAATCACCAGCTCCTGCTCCCGAATCCATGCCACTGAAAGGACATGCCAGCTCAGTGGCTTTTGCTGCTCTTGTGTGAATCCCACAGGACCCGTGGACATTTTGCGTCCTTGTCTTCAGAGTCTGTACTGCTCTCTCCCTTCTTTGGACATTCTTGTTTAATCGCTGTCCTCGAACGTTCATTATGTCATTGCATCCATGCATGCTTGCAATTTTTAAGAGAGTGATTGTGAAAATTATGTAACAACATTGAGACATTATATGTTTGAAAAAAAAACAGGACATAGATTGCATGCACAGGGATGTGAGAAAACACACATGCACATAAAAATGAAAGAAAAGCATGTTTGCTATGACTGTGGTGTGTTAAGTTTGTGGATGTGTATTGCTTTTTTTCTTATTTTCCAAATTTTCTGTTATATATTTATAATGGAAAAATATGTTAATTTTTTAAAAACATACATGTTATTGTTTATCTGGCCTTTCCTGGGAGGCTGCAGAGCAGAGTGATTGAAAGCATGAGCTCGGGGGTAGTTCAGTGATAGAATTTTCACTTGCCATGCAGGAGACCCAGGTTCGGTTCCTGGTCCATTGGTCCATGCACTTCCCAAAAACAAAAAACAAGCAAAACAAACAAACAAAAAAATTAACAAATGGTGCTGCAATAATGGGATACTCACATGGAAAAAGAATGAAATGTGACCCCCACCATACAGCATACAAAAAAAAAAGCATGAGCTCTGGAGTTAGATGGCCTGACCACTTAATAGCTATATGGCCCTCAGAAAATTCATTATGCATTTCCGATCTGTAAGATGGAGATAATAAGAGCACCTGCCACATAGGGCATTAAAAATTAAATAAGTTAACACTGTAAAGCAATTATAATATGCCAAGCACAGTATTCGCTATTTCATTGAACTTTCCCCACCGGGGAACATCTTGGAAGGGACTTTGACCCAGAAGTGGGGCAAACTTCTGTGTAACCCAGAAGGAGCCAACTGGTGGAAGGTGCAAAAGATGGACTTGTATTCAATATAATAAAGACCCTTCTAACCTCTAAAGCTGTCTTCCGTCCAGCAGGCTGGTGGTGAACTCCTTAGCAATTCAGCACTGCATGGCTGTCTGTCATAGATCCACTTTGATGCTTTGCATCTCACTAAGCAACCAGGAATAAGTCCACTGGGAGAATCAAGAGAAAGGAACATGAACCAAGCTCTCTGACATAGAAACGTCCCTAACAAGTCTTCCTCTACTTAAACAGGATGAAGTCCTCTAGTGGCCAGGAGGTGACACTACAATTCCTTATCTGGTTGCAACACTAGATGCCCAACTGTTGCTGGCGACCGACCCTTAGCTGGGTTTATCTTTCCCTAGAATGCCAGGAGAGAATGCAGGGCTCCTCCTGCCCTTTGCTGGGGCCGAAAGAGCCAGAACACGTGTCCTAAGAGTCAACATGGGCCTGCTTGTTATATAAGCCCCCTTTACAAAGCAGATATCTAGGAAGGAGGTCCCTCCCCTGGGCACGTCTGATTGCAGGTACACCTTACGTCTGCTTAGAGACAAGGGGTCTCTAAAAAGGGCTGTTCAAAACTTGTTAGAGATGGGTGGGGCTTTAATCTCAATGCCTTATTCAACCCCTTCACTCTACAGATGGGGAAAACCCCAACAACATTTGCAACAATTCCTAGAGCAGAGTGGGTGGATAATAAATATTTTCTGAAGGTTCATGATCATGTTTATCCTCGCCATTAATTTAGCATGCTCCTTCCTCAAAATATTCCTATCTGATGTCTCATTAACTGTTCTCTCTTAGTCAATTTGGCATTGGTAAAATACGCACGAAAACAGGATGCTGCATTGGGGAGATCTTCCTTTATTTTCATATTTTATCATATGGCTTGGAGAAAGAGAAACCAGCAGGTAGAAAGAGAAAGAAGAAACAGACAAAAAAATAAATAGTCCGTCTAGCATAGGGGTCAGCAAGCTTTCTGCAAAGGGCCGGATGATAAATGGTTCTAGGCTTTGCAGAGCGCATGACTCCCGGCAGTCCCCCTGGTCTGTCATGCCCAAACAGTTGCACACACTCTCTCGTGACCCCAGCCCACTAGCCCCCTACCCCAGCCTTTCCAGGATGCCCTGTGGTTTTCGCTGCCCATTCTCAGCTAAAGTCTCCATTCCTGATCTCTTCTGCAATCTTCCCTTCTCTTCTTGCCCTGAACTGAATCCAGAGTTGTCCTCTGAGTGTGCTGCTTTCTTTGCTGCCTGCTCACAGGGTAGCTATTTCTTTCCCAAACTCCTTGTGCCACTAGGCCCAAAGCTGGGGGACACGACATGTCCTCTTAGCCACTTTCGGGCCTTTATCTCACCCACTTTCCCAAAAAGGCTCACTGGCCAGGAAGCTCATGTCATAAGGTAAAACCACCCACCCCCTCCCTAAAGCAACCCCATGCACGCATTTAACCCCAACAGGCACTGGTTTTTAAGCCTCTGATAACTTTTAACCTGTTTGTGCCTCACAAAGTCAGCATGATCCTCATGCTCATTTGACAAATGAGGAAAGTGAGGCACAGAGAGGTCAAGTCATTCGCCAAAGATCACACAGCTATAAGATTCAAACTCACGGAGTGGGCACAAAACCCCGGCCCAATAACCCTTCTGCCACCCAGCCCAGAGACAGCAGTGTCGCCCACCCACCCGAGTCCTGAAAGATTTTCGCCCCTGCCTCACTGTCTCACTTTCCAAAAACCACCCCTGTCGTAGTGCCTAGTGATTTCAGTCCCTTGAAGACAATTCACTCAATATCCTTTCTTCCCAATTTCCCAACCGCCTCGCCTCTAATTACCCTGCTCGTTCCCCACACTCTTGGTCAAACCATGTCACTGCCGATAACAGCACCCTCTCCATAATCCTAATTTTGAACACCAAGCCAAGACCACTATCTCCTATCTTTCCCATTTAGGCCCTCCAATAACCCAGCTCTTCATCTTACAAACCCGTTAGGACCTCCAATCATGGACCCAGTCCCCAGAGATCCTTCCTCCCACCTCTGTTTGTGAGATCCCAAACTCTTTCACTTCCTTTCACACACCTGCAAGCACAATGCCCATATTTCTTTCCTCCTCCTTGCTTGGCAAAAACCCAACCCTCGTAAGCTCAACTCTCCACCGACATGTCGGCGGCTCCAAGCAGCTGAATGTAGCTGGAGAAACACACCCTTCGGCAACCTCACCCGGGCCCCGGGCCTGCCTAACAGCCCCGCCTGTCAAGTCAGGTCCTCTCCCTCTCACCTGAAGACTATTGCCTGCACCTTCTCCTCTGACCTCAGACCTCCACCGCTTCTTCCCCCATCCTCACTCTCAGTGATGGATGACCTTGCAATTCTGTAAGAAAACAGGAGAATTGAGAAATAAGAATGGAGCCGACTAGGATGGGATTAAAGTAATTCAGAATACAGGGATAAGGAAGACATTGTCTATATTTTAGACCTTTGCCTGCTCTTTGAGACCAGAGGAAGAAAGGTTTATTTTGTCCAGAACCTAAATTTTCTGTAGCGCATAATCTAACTCAACCTGTCTGGATAGGTCATTTAACAATCCAAACACAGGCAGCCCAGAATTAGAATGAGGGCCTTTAATCTTGTATAGCTTAAGGTAATGCCTGGATATACCCCAGAGTATATGAAGCAGATAATCAGAAAGTATCAGCATGGGGAAGCAAGGGTAGTTCAGTGGTAGAATTCTTGCCTGCCATACAGGAGACCTGGATTTAATTCCCAGCCCATGCATTGCCCAAAAACAAAAACAAAAACAAAAAAAAATTCAACAAATGGTGCTGCAATAACAGGATACTCATGTGGAAAAAGAATGTGACCCCCGCCATACAGCATACAAAAAAAATTAAAAAAAGAAAAAAGTATTGGCAAAGTCCCTTGAGAGATGGGAGAAAAAATATGGAACTATTAAACCTTACCACTGGAGAAACCCCTGATAATGTGGCAAACATTAGGGACACACAGTTCAATAGACCAAGCCCTTAGTCTTGAGGCTTACTCTTGTGAAGCTTATGTATATAGCAGAGAAGCTTAGCTAACCTATAGGCATGCCTAAGAGTCACCTCTGGAGGACCTCTTTTGTTGCTCAGATGTGACCTTTCTTTCTCTAAGTCCAACTCTGCAAGTGAAACCGTTGCCTCCCAGCCCCCATCCCTGCCCCCTGCCCTGGCAGTGTGGGAGATGACCCCCAAGGATGAGCCTGACCAAAATCTGTTCTATAACTACTTGTTAAAATGTACTTGACTTTTTCTGAATTGATGCAAATGTTCTAAGAAATTATCATGATGATGAATATGCAACTAAAAAAAATGATCATGGTGATGAATACACAGCTGTGTGATGATATTGTGAGCCATTGATTGTAACCATGTCGAGAATGTTTGCATGTCAAAAATATATGCGTGTCATGAAAAAATAAATAAATAAATAAAAATTAAATGATGGAAAAATAACGTACTTGAAAAGTTATTGCTTTTTTGTATCTATGTTATATCCACAATTTAAAAAAGGAGAAAGAAACAGGAGAAGACAGAAGAGACTTTGCACATTCCCCCCAGGGATTCTGCTCACCTGCCTTCACCTGCCCCTATGCTCCTTCCTTCCTTGTGTGACTGTCTGGGATCCCTGCAAGCCCATCCCCTTAAGCCCTGGAGCCACCACCTCTCACCTGCACAGGCACTCTGCTCCAACAATTAAACCCCTTGGCTCCTGCATTCTCGCCCTGCCCTGCTGCATCGTTCCCATCATCTTACAAATATGCTGTCACTTCTGCCATCTAAAAAATACGGATCTTTTAACTACTTTGACCCCACACCCCCTTCCAGCTACATCTGCACTTATGTGTTCTCTTTCACAGAGTACATTCTCTTTAAAAAGTTATCTAAACTCAAGCTGTCCAGTTTCTCCCCTCCCGTTCTCTCTTAAGCCCCCTCCCACCAGGCTCTCTGTCCCACTGCTCCACTGAAACTGTTCCTGCCAAGGCCACCTACGGCCTCCATGTGGTTAAACCCAGCAGTCAGTGCTCAGACCCCCTCACCTTGATGTATTCTCATCGTTTAACACCAACAATGACCACTCCCTCCTCTTGAAATACAGCATGATCCAAAAAGACTTGATCACTTTCAAAAGTGTGATTACTCAAAAAAAAAAAAAAGTGTATTGCTCCATAACCAAATCCACTATGAACAGGCTAGTCCAAATTTAAGTCCTAATGGAGCCATTTCAACTATTTGTGTCTTACCCAGACTGAGGGTGCACCTCTCCTGTCAAATGGCACGTGTCCATCCTGGAAGGTATTTATCCCAGACTTGGAATTGGGGGTAGATGATCAAAGTGGCAGCCCCGATACATTTTTCTTCCTACTGCAAAAACGACACAAGGTCACTCCAAGGAATTAAAGGCCTGCAAAGGAAGAAGCAATGGAGGAAATGCCTCCCAATGCATCATAGTATCAACTTGTGTGATTGTGTGTAGCGCTTGCTACATCTCCAAGTTCTAAAGCCTGGATTTAGGATGATGTATGAGAGTTAAGGCCAGTGTGGTTACACAAGGCAGTGCAGTTATGTGGAGACACCTAATGTCAGGCTTCAGTTTCCCCTGTGGGAGGGAATATTCCAGACCAGGCAGGCAGCCTGGAGCTGCTACCTCTCCCTTATCCATGGGAAGAAATCCTCCTTCTTCTCCCTACAGGACCAGTTCAAATGCCTCTCCTCAAAAAAGCCACCC
>PVIY010031391.1:0-29975 GCA_004026745.1 Myrmecophaga tridactyla | reverse complement strand
ACACAGCCCCCCCGCACCCCGCCCACACAACCTCCCCCCGCACCGCATCTCCACAGCCCGTGCCCAGCACCCACACTCACAGCCCCAGCAGTGTCCGTGGCCTGTGCCCCGCGCCCTGTCAGCACACTGCTGTGCCCACCACACACCCACATCCTGCCCCACATCCATCACAAATACAAAGCTTTAGACTACTGAAGGACATCAACTGCCAAAGTAACTCTATCAGGATATTTACATGCCTTGAAGGCAACAGAGATCATGAAGCATATCAAGAAGCACAGAGATAAAGCCCAGCCTAATGACCAATTAAAACACCAGAGGAGACACAGACGGGGGAACACTTAATCATAGATGTTTATATAACTCTACTAAATAAAATTAATGGTATGGCTAATGACATAAAGGAGATCAAGAAAACACTACAAAAGCGTAAAGAGGAATCTGAAATAATAAATTGAAAAATAACAAATATCGTATAGATTAAAGATGCTGCCAACCAAATAAAAAATATACTAGAGACACACAACAGCAGATTTGAAGAGGCAGAAGAAAGATTAAGTGAACTAGAAGACAAGACAACTGATTTCAAACACACAAAAGTGCAAATGGCAAAAAAAAAAGATGGAAATATTTGAACTGGACCTCAGAGAAATGATGGACAAAACAAATTGTACAAACATAAGAATCATTGGTGTCCCAGAAGGGGAAGAGAGGAGTAAAGGGCTAGGAAGAGTAGTTGAGGAAATAATGGGGGAAAACTTCCCAACTCTTATAACAGACATAAATATGTAAATCAAAGAAGTCCAATGAACTCCAAATAGAATAAATCCAAATAGGTCTTCCCCAAGACACATACTAATCAGTCTGTCAAATGTTGAAGAGAAGCAGAAAATCCTGGAAGCAGCAAGAGAAAAACAATCTACTGCATACAAGGGAAACCACATAAGACTGACTTCAGACAACACAACTAGCACCCTGGAGGTGAGAAGGCAGTGGTATGATATATTTAAGATCCTGAAAGAGGAAGACTTCCAGCCAAGAATTCTGTACCCAGCCAAATTGTTCTTCAAAACTGAGGGAGAGATTAAAATTTTCATGGACAGACAAATCCTGAGAGAAACTGTCAACAAGAAATTGGCCTTACAAGAAATACTAAAGGGAGTTCTGCCAGCTGAAAAACAAACAAACAGCAACAACAGCAATAACAAAAAACAGCAGAGGGAGGTCTGATGTAGGGCACAGAATTGAAGAGTACCAGTAAGGGTAACTTAAAGGATAAAAAGAGGAAGAGGGAAAAGAATATATAACTCTGACAAATAAATCCAGAGGATAAGATGGTGGATTCAAGAAACACCTTTACAGTAATAACTTTGAATGTTAATGGACTAAATTTACCAATTAAAAGATACAGATTGGCAGAATGGTTTAAGAAACATACCCCAGCTGTATTTTGCTTACAAGAGACTCATCTTAGACACAAGGATACAAATAGATTGAAAGTGAAAGGATGGAGAATGTTCCACACAAGCTGTAAGCAAAAGAAAGCAGGAGTAGCTATACAGGCAGTCAGACAAAGTAGATTATAAATGTAAAGACATCATAAGAGGCAAAGAACGACACTATATATTAATAAAAGGGACAATTCACCAATAAGAAATAGCAAACATAAATGTTTATGTTCCTAGCAAACAAACATAAATGTTTATGTTCCAAAGTACATGAGACAGACATTGGCAAAACAGCTGGGAGCAATAGACATTTCAAAAATAATAGTAGGAGACTTCAATACACCACTCTCCTCTATAGATCCATACAGAGGATCAACAAGGAAATAGAGAACTTAAACAACTTGATAAATGAATTAGACTTAACAGATATAAATGGGTCATTACACTCCAGAACACCAGGATATACATTCTTCTCTAGTGCTCATGGAACCTTCTCCAGGATAGATCATATGCTGGGGAATAAAACAGGTCTTTATAAATTTATAAACATTGAAATTATTCAAAGCACTTTCTCTGATCACAATGGAATGAACCTGAAAATCAATAACCACCAAAGAAAAAGAATTTTCACAAATATATGGAGATTAAATTACACACTCTTAAACAACCAGTGGGTCAGAGAAGAAATTGTTAGAGAAATCAGTAGCTTTCTTGAGTTGAATGAAAATACAACATATCAGAACTAAAGGGATGTGGCAAAGACTGTGTGTTCTAGTTTGCCAGAATGCAATATACCAGGAACAAAATGGCTTTTAAAAAGGGGAATTTACTAAGTTGCTAGTTTACAGTTCTAAGGTGAGATAATATCCCAATTAAAGCAAGTCTATAGAAATAGCCAATCAAAGGCATCCAGAGAAAGATACCTTGGTTCAAGAAGGCCAATGAAGTTCAGGGTTCCTCTCTCATCTGGAAGGACACATGGTGAACACGGCGTCATCTGCTAGCTTTCTCTCCTGGCTTCCTGTTTCATGAAGCTCCCTGGGAGGTGTTTTCCTTCTTCATCTCCAAAGGTCGCTGGTTGGTAGATTTTCTGCTTCTCGTGGCTATGTTGTTCTGCCCTCTCAGAAATGTCTCTTTCTCCAAAGTGTTTCTTCCTTTATAGGACTCCAGAAACTAATCAAGACCCACCCAAATGGGTGGAGACACACCTCCAGCTAATCCAGTTTAACAACCACTCATGATTTACTCACATCTCCAGGGAAATGATCTAATTACAGTTTCAAACATTCAATACTGAATAAGTGTAGGAGCCAGGGGTTAATAGAAAACCTGCGGAGTTTATTGGGAGTGACCGGCTTCAGAGTGGCCCTGGCAGTAAACTGTGGAGACTGTTATCTGCTTGCTTGGAGGACAGTCTGAGAGGGACAGAATGTTTGTTTTTTCTTGAACCCCAAAGTCTTTTTAGCTATCTCTTGTATGTAGGGAGTAATATACTGAAGAGCAGGCTTGGTCAGCAAAAGAGCTGTGAGAAAGGATATAAAATAAAGCAGCTGAAGCTCTTCGGGGCTGCAGTCATCTTGTACGTCTTGTGTGTCTGTGTGACTCATTCCACAGGGTTGCTGAAAGATCACAACAAGTGTCTGCGTCTGCGTGTCTCATTTCACAGGGTTGCAACAAATAAGGATTAGAAGAAACAGCTTCCTTTACAAAATGGGATTAGGATTAAAACATGGCTTTTCTACGGTACATACATCATTTCAGACCAGCATACTGTGCTTAGAGGGAAATTTATTGGTCTAAATTCTTGTATTAAAAAACAAGAAGGAGTAAAAATCAAGGACTTAACTTCTCACCTGGAGGAACTGGAGAAAGATCAGCAAACTAACCCCAAAGCAAATAGAAGACGAGAAATAACAAAGCAGAGTTAAATGAATGGGAGAAAAAAAGAACAATAGAAAGAATCAATGAAACCAAAAGTTGGTTCTTTGATAAAATCAATGGACCACTAACAAGGCTGACAAAGAAAAAAGAGAGGATGCAAATAAGCAAAATCAGACATCAGAGGAGGTTGTTACCGCAGATCCTGAAGAAATTTCTAAAATGTCATAAGAGGATACTATGAACAACTATATGCCAACAAGCTAGACAACTTAGACGAAACGGACAAATTTTTGGAAACACATGAACAAGCTACACTGACTCACAAAGAAATAGAAGATCTCAGCAAACCAATCACAAGGAAAGAGATTCAGAAATCTTCCTACAAAGAAAAGCCCAGGGCCAGACGGCTTCACAGGGGAATTTTATCAAACATTCCAAAAAGAAGTAACACCAATCCTGTTCAAACTTTTCCAAAAAATGTGAGGAAAAAGGAACACTACCTAACTCATTTTATGAAGCTGACATCACTTTAATATCAAAATCAAGTAAAGATGCTACAGGAAAGGAAAACCAATCTCCCTAATGAACATAGATGCGAAAACTCTCAACAAAATACTAGCAAATCGAATCCAACAGCACATTAAAAGAATATACAGCACGACCACGTAGGGTTTATGCCAGGAATGCAAGGATGATTCAACACAAGTGTGCTGGCTTGAAAGGATGTATGTCCCCCAGAAAAGCCATGTTTTAATCTAAATCCCATTTCAAAAAGGCAGACTAATCCCTATTCAATACTATATGTTTGAAACTGTAACCAGATCATCTCCCTGGAGATGTGATTTAATCAAGAGTGGTTGTTAAATTGAATTAGGCAACGACATCTCTCCACCCATTTGGGCAGATCGCGATATGTTTCTGAAGTCCTATAAAAGAGGAAATATTTTGGAGAATGAAGGAGATTCGGAGAGAGCGGAGAATGCTGCAGCACCATGAAGCAGAGAGTCTATCAGCCAGTGCTTTGGAGATGAAGAAAGAAAACGCTTCCCAGGGAGTTTCATGAAACAGGAAGCCAGGAGAAGAAGCTAGCAGATGACACAATGTGCCCTTCCAGATGAGAGAGAAACCCTGACTGTGTTCACCATGTGCCCTTCCACTTGAGAGAGAAACCCTGAACTTCATCGGCCTTCTTGAACCAAGGTATCTTTCCCTGGATGCCTTAGATTGGACACTTCTATAGACTTGTTTTAACTGGGACATTTTCTCAGCCTTAGAACTGTAACCTGGCAACTTATTAAATTCCCCTTCTTAAAAGCCATTCTGTTTCTGATATATTGCATTCTGGCAGCTAGCAAAATAGAACAAGAAAACAAATTAATGTAATACAGCACATTAACAAATCAAAAGGGAAAAAATCACATGATCATGTCAATTGATGCTGAAAAAGCATTCGACAAGATTGAACATCCTTTTCTGATAAAAACACTTCAAAAGGTAGAAATCAAATGTAACTTCCTCAGTATGATAAAGGGCATATATGAAAATCCATAGCCAGCATCATACTCAATGGAGAGAGAGAAAACTTTCCCTCTAAGATCAGGAATGAGACAAGAATGCCCTCTGTTACCACTGTTATTTATCATTTTACTAGATGTTCTAGCTAGAGCAGTCAGGTAAAAAAAAAGAAATAAAAGGCATCCAAATCAGAAAGGAAGAAGTAAAATTTTCATTATTTGCATATGACATGATACTATACTTGGAAAATGCTGAGAAATCTATAACAAAGTTACTTGAGCTAAGAAACAAATTCAGCAAGGTGGCAGGATATAAAATTCATGTGCAAAAATCAGTAATGCTTCTATACACAAGAAATGACCTAACCAAGGAGCCAATTAAGGAAACAATTCCATTCAAAATAGCAACTAAAAGAATCAAGTATCTAGAAATGAACTAGGGATATAAAGGACTTGTACACAGAAAACTACATAACGTTGCCAAAAGAAATCAAACATCTAAATAGGTGGGTAGACATTCCCTGCTCATGGATTGAAAGGTCAAATGTAGTTAAGATGTCAATTCTACCTAAATTGATCTATAGATACAATACAGTACCAATCAAAATTCCAACAACCTACTTTGAAGACTTGGAAAAGCTAGCTACCAAATTCATATGGAAAGGAAAGAGATAGCTAAAAGTATCCTAAAAAAGAAGAATGAAGAGGGAGGATTAACACTTGCTGATTTTAAAACTTGTTACAAACCCACAGTTGTCAAAACAGCATGGTACTGGCACAAAGACAGAAGTATTAACCAATGGAATTGAATTGAGAGTGCAGAAATAGACCACCAAATCTATGGTCAACTGATCTCCGACAAGGCCACTGAACTCGGACAAAATAGTCTTTTCAATAAATGGGCATGGGAGAATTGGATAGCTCCCAAATAGCCAAAGGAATAAAAGAGTTAATACAAAAATTAAAGCAAAGTGGATCAAACACCTAGATGTAAGAACCAGTACCATAAAGCTTCTAGAAGAAAATGTAGGGAAGCATCTTCACGACCTAGTAATAGAAGGTAGTTTTCTAAACTTTATACCTAAAGCACAAGCAACAAAAGGAAAAATAGATAAATGGGAACTCCTCAAAATCAAATGCCTTTGTGCTTCAAAAGACTGTCAAAAGTTTGAAAATGCAGTCAACTGAATGGGAGAAAATGGAAAATACACTGGACAAAGGTTTGATTTCCTATACAAAGAAACCATACAACTCAACAACAAAAGAACAAACAACCCAGTTATAAAATGGGCTAAAAATATGAATAGGCATTTTTCTGAAGAGCAAATACAGATGGCTCAAAAGCACTTGAAGAGATACTCATTTTCATTAGCTATAAGGGAAATGCAGATCAAGATAACAATGAGATACCACCTCACACCTATAAGAATGGCTGCTGTTAAACAAACAGACAACTGCAAATGTTGGCGAGGACATGGAGAAATTGGGACCCTTATGCACTGATGGTGGGAATGTGTAATGGTGCAGCCACTATGGAAGACAGTCTGGCAATTCCTTAGGAATTGCCCTATGACCCAGCAATAGCACTGCTTGATATATGCCCAGAAAAACTGAAAGCAGTGACACAAACAGACATTTGCACACCGAAGTTCACAGCAGCATTATTCACAATTGCCAACAGATGGAAACAATCCAAATGCCCATCAACAGACAAGTGGATTAACAAAATGCAGTATATACATATGATGGAATATTATGCAGCACTAAGACGAAATGACATCCTGAAACACATGATAAGATGGATGAGCCTTGAGGACATAAAGCTGAGTGAAATTAGCTAGACACAAAGGGATAGATACTGTATGACTCCACTTTTATGACCAGCATAAAAGGTATAATCAGAGGCTTATAATACAGAATATAGGACTTAGACATACATAGAAGCTAGAGATGGGTAAACCGTTAGCTAATGAGGGTGAACTACAATGTAAGGGAATAGATAGAAGTGAAGGTGGTTCTATAGTGAGTCTATATGTAATATTACCATATTGAAGATGAACATGATTGAATGGGGTTGTATAGACCTATATGTCCCACTGACTAACACGAGAAATATAAATAAGTTCTTGCAAGAACTACTTCAAAGCTATGATTCACATACTAAGAGTGTTTAAGTCCAGGGTACAGGGGAAAACTGCTATTGCATGCTATGGGCTGTGTTTAACAGGAAAATATTGGTAGTACCACAGCAACACCATGGGTAAATAATGGGGGGAGGGGCAAGATTTAAGGCGAAGTTTAGATCTCCTATTTGGTGAGGGTGTGTTTATTGGTTATCTTTCTCTTGGGAACAATGGAATTATTTCAATTGAGAGTGTTAATGGACTGTGGACTTTGGGCAAAATACATGATGCCTTTCGAACGCAGGTGGCTGAAGGATGCACTGACTGAGAAGTAGATTGGTGAACGATGGTGTATATTTATGGTTGAATATTGTGCTGCTACAGAAAGGAATGAACTCATGAGGCGTGCAACTATGTGAATGAACCTATGGGACATTTGGTGAGGCAAAATAAGCCAGAAATGGAAGAACAATTATTGTATGGCCTCCTTTAGAAAATGCTTGTAAGAAAACAGGAGCCTAATTGTAAGCAGTGAGAGCAGACACATTTAGTCCAGAGTGGTAATTATTATTTCTGGATTTTGAGAGGCTGTTTTATATATAAAAAATCTGGTATTTAGAGATAAGAACAAAGATGATCAGGTCAGGATTAAGGTATTCAGAACACAGGGGTAAAGAAGACATTGTCTATATTTTAGAACTGCACCTACTCTTTGAGACCAAAGGAAGAAAGGTTTATTTTGTCAAGAACCTAAATTTTCTGTAGCACATAATCTAACTCAATCTCTCTGGTAGCTCATTTGAACAATCGAAACACAAGGACCCCAGAATAAGAATGAGGGCCTTTAATCCCGTATAGTTTAAGGTAATGCCTGGATGAATCCTAGAATATATTAAGCAGATAATCAAGAAGTATTGGCAAAGTCCCTTGATGGGAGAAAAGACATGGAACTATTAAACTTTACCACCAGGGAACCCCCTGATGCTGTGTCAAACATTCAAGACACCCAAATCAATAGACCAAGCCCTTGATCTTGAGACTTGCTCTTGCGAAGCTTATGTATGTAGTGGAGAAGCTTATCCTACCTATAGGTGTGCTTAAAAGTTGCTTCTGGAAGACCTTTTTTTTGTTGCTCAGATGTGGCCTCACTCTCTCTAAGCCCAACTCTGCAAGTGAAATCATTGCCCTCCCCTCTATGTGGGACCTGACATCCAGGTGTGAACGTCTCCTTGGCAGTGTGGGAGATGACTCCCAGGGATGAACCTGGCCCTGGTACCATAGGATCAGCAATGCCATCCTGACCAAAAAGGGGAAAACAACTGTAACAAATAAGGTATCAGTGGCTGAAAGAGTTCAAATGGAGTTGAGAGGCTACTCTGGAGGTCATTCTTACACATGCTTCAGATATTGCTACCTATCATAGCTTGCCAAACACCAACCAAAACTATTCCTGCCAATCCTAAAAAACACCTAGGGCATTATATAAGATTCTACAAAGGTTCCATGCACTAGGGTAGCTTTTCAGAAACCTATACCCTCCAGATGGGTCCCTGGACCAGATAAATCCTGAAATGCAGAGGGGCCAGACTCTCCAGAACATCAGCTAGTTCCATGCCCCTATTCCATATTATGGACAGCTCCTTCCAACATGAAAAAGTTAGAATGGCCATAACCCAAATACCCCTATAGAGTGCGAGAAAGATCAAAGGTGATGGTGGAGTTTTACAGAGAAGATCAGGTTTAACAAACGAGTACAACTGCTGAATCATTATATTGATATCTCTTTTAGTCTCCAATATCTTGGAGCAGCTAGAAGTACCAACCTAAAATTGTGAAATTGTAACCCATACCAAACTCTGAAATCTGTTCTACAACTAATTATTGTGATGTGTTTTGAAATTTATTGCTTTTTTGTATATTAAGCTATTTTTCAAAAAAACAAAAAAAGCTCAATTGCAATGATAAATCGCAATTGTACTCTTTTGTGTATACTTTGGATGATTACATAGTATGTGAATGTATAATTTATATCAATAAAAAATAAATAATTTTTAAAAACCCATGAAACGACACCATATAGTGACCCTAAATTAAGCCATGAACTACATTCATGTTAATAGTACAATTACAAAAATGTGCTATCATTAATAGTGAGAAATGTTCCACACCAGTGCCAGGTTTTAATAATAGGGTGGCATATTAGAATTCTGAATTATTTTTTAAAAATAAGCAGGGAGGGCAGCTGCCGTGGCTCAGCAGGCAGAGCTCCAACCTGCCATGCTGGAGGTCTGGAGTTCGATCCCTGGTGCCTCCTGCCCATATGCAAATTAAAAAAAAAAAAAAAAGTTAAAAATAAGCAGGGAATTTATTGGCTAGCTGATGGTCAAGGTCAAAGGTAATGATGGCTTCAGATACACCCGTGAGATGGGGGTCATTGCCAGCAGGATCCAGCTCTCTTTGTGGCTCGGCTCAGCTCTGCTTCCCAGTTTGTGTTGTCCCTCTTCTCAGTAGGTTTTTCCTCATGCCTGCAAGATGGCTGCAGCAGCGCAGGCTTCATGCCCTCTCAGCCCCACACTCAGCACAGAAGAAATAGAGTCTCTTGCCCTCTAAGTCCTGGGTCTCCATCTCACTAACCTGAATTAGGGCACAAGCCCTTCCCTGAGCCAGTCGGTGAGTCTGGAAGGGGGTGGGGTGGGATCCGCTGACCAGCCCATTCTGTACCGGCAGAGAAGGAGGGAAGGCCATTCTCCAAAAAGAAATTGGGGCACAGATGTCGCCATCGGCATAACCTCAGCTGGACCCTCACACTTTTCACCAGCACATGGTCAACTCCCTCTCCGAATCTTCATGTGTGAAATGGGGGTCCTCATAGGACAGGCCTCCTGAGGCGGTTGTGGAAGGGCCTGGAGCGTGGTGAGGCCAACAGTGATTCACCCTCATGGCTCTGACTACAGCCTCACTCCCCATTCCTCTATGCTTTCTTCTCGACACCCCCTTGGCCTCGGTGACACACCTGTCTGTTGGATCTCCTCTCCTCACCAATATCCCTCCTAGTTTGCCTTCCTGGGCTCCTTTGGGGGAATCCTGTACTTTATGCATGATTGTCCTGCAAGCATACAAGTCCTCTAATTAGAAATAAATCAATTTAGAAACCTTATACTATGTGCCAGCACAGTTATAGGTGGTAGATAGGCAGTGAAAATTTCCGCCAGGAGCTCATACTTTAGAGGACCACACTGTGGTCCTGAAAGCCAGACAAGATGTTTGTAACCTAATTCATTAGGTTGTGGGGACTCAGAGAAGGGCTTTGAGCAGTAAAAACTTAGACCTTTTTTTTCTGTACAGTTGTCATGGGAATTCAAGAACAACAAAGTTGGATGGTTAATTCTACTATAAAGCAACTTTCATGAGGTGTGCTGACCCTGGAAGACTATGTCCTTTTGCAGAGAAATGTCATCCTGTCTCTATTTTCAGCATATAAGGAAAGTCCCAAATGATCACACAAGTGTTTCTCAATTGTCCGTGAGGTGCAAGATATTTCCCTGCCTGTCGGCTATCCCAGGAGGAATCTCAGACAGATTCTATTTAAAATTACATATACCTTCAGCGGTTCGGATACGTCTCTCTAGGAGGGCATGTCAAGCCCAATTTCTCAATCAGTATTTGGTCAGAAAAATGGAAACCACTCAAAGTATTTCAAGGGAGGGATTTGCTACAGAGAATGAGAAGCTTACAAAATTGCTGGGAGGACTGGCAAAGCAATTTCGGAGTAAGAGCTATTAGTTTCCAAGAACTCTGATTGTGGGAATTTCAGAAAACAGATGCCTGCGACACCAAACGAGACAAATTGCAGGAGAATATACAAAAATAACTGGCAAAACCTCACATCTGCTATGTACCAAAGCCTATATGTTTGTCTGTTGTTACATAAGAGCAGTAAAGATTTCTGCTTTTCTTCTCCCTTTGCTTCATGAGTGCCTCTTATTGGCAGAATCTAAATCAGAATTCTGACACCAAAGGATTCTGAAGAATGTAGTTTCCAGGCTTCTAGCTTCTGAAATATAGGAGAAAACGTGGTTGGGATTAGAGGCAAATACTGGTTGCCAAAGCAATTCTCTCATGCACACAAAATATGCAGCCCATGCCCTAGTAAGGCACCTGCCTTTGGAGGCCAGGCTGGTGGCGGGAAGACGAGGAGCTGCAGAGCTGTAAGGGATGGCACTTTACCCTTGAAGACATGCACACTGTCTCCATGTGAGAGTGTAGGGTAAGAATCCACCTGCGAAGCTACAGCCCGAACCGGGCAGGAACACCTGAAAGGCAACACTGGTTTTGCCAGATATGGAAAGTCGGTGACCCTCTTACCCTCGGTAATTGCTGAAGAAGCTATGTATCTCTGGCCCAAGTTGGCACACAAAGTATTTTTCATTGATTTGCTTGGTGTACATCTAAACTGATTTTAAAGCAGCTAGAAAATCCATTTCTAAAACAGAAGGCTTGTCTTTTAAAAGCTTCTCTAGTTACCAAGTTTATGCTATTCTTGAACCAAAGTGATTTAGGGAGTGGAAGAAGAGCATGCCTCTATTTTCCAATCTTTCCCTCAAGGCATAAATCAGTGAGTCCTTGTGACCTACTCCTAAAACAATTCCTACCCAGAACATTTCAGTGTATCATTTCTTCAAAGGTCATCCTTTTATCAGACAGTTTTCCCAAAATTAAATAGAGAAACAGCTGGGAAGAAGGAAGAGAGAAGGCTGGTTTTGCTGTGGCATGGGGTGGAGGTTGGAGATAGGATGATGCCACAAACCTGCAAATGCTATGAGTTTTTAAACCCCAGTCCTTAAGGAACACTGCCATATTATTTTCATTGCATTTCCCTGAGCAGTATTTCTCTGATAGAGGAAATCTCAGAAATTACAAAATCCAGATAAGCAGCAACCACAATCTTAGTCTTGAGAAGACTAGACTGAGCGCCCTCTTTTATTTATTTTCAAGGAAGGTGACCAAGAAATATAACTGAACACTGTATGCCTGGCCTAGTCTGAAAACAGGCCTCCCTAGAGGCAGGAGATTTGACCTTTTGACCTCCTGGGTTCTCTCCCGGCTGCCTGTGTTGTGTGTTAGGGTTACTAGTGGTTTCTACCTTGTCCTTACAACAGAGAAGCGTGCACGATTACCAGGGCTACCTCTTAAGGCTGACATCTGGTCAGGTGCAGAGGCATTCCATGTATAGAACTCTTACTACCTTTCCAATTACATGAAACTTCATGTCAAAAGTAGGGTCTTAGTTAAAAGTCGGGTTTAGATAATTTTCCATTTAAAACCTTGCAAGGCAGAGCATATGCTTGTTATTTGCCCCCCAACCAGTCTCTGGAGGGCTGGCAGGGAGGGGCAGCCCAGCCATGAGCCCTATAACACTGATATATTCTGTCCTGAACCTAAGTTTGAAATACTCTGGTTTCAGGGCTCATCTTTGCATGACGCTTATCCAGATTTAAGTCTCAGAATCTCCCCTTTGACACCAGCCCAGGGAAACACAGAGACAATAATCAGGCAGGGACTGACACTTTGCAGGTTTTGCCCAGAGGTGATTTCTTTTCCCTCATCAAAATTCATTACCATCATGATGGTCGGTTTTCTCATAAAAACCACGACAGTAAACTCATTTATCAACTTACCGCTCATCCAAAAATGTCAAGTGATCTAATTTGATTAGGTAGCTGTATGCAAGTGTATCTCATCGCAGTCTTTTTCTGGACAATCTAGGAGACAACCTAGCTTTACCTTTGCATAAAACTGAATAATCATTAGAGAAATCTCCAGGACAATAGAATTATGGGGCTCAAAGGTATCTCAAAGCATTAGTCATTTCACTCTCCCTATCTCTGGGCAGAGGTGCAGGCAAGCTGTTTGGTAAGAGTAGACACACCTAGACCGTTCCCACAACTGCTATGAAGATGTGTGTGTGTGTGTGTGTGTGTGTGTGTGTGTGCATGTATATAAACACACTACAAATAGCCAAGTATGTATAGCTGAAGGAAACCTATGTCAAGTACTTTATACACGTTATAACTATTCTATGAGGTATTGTTAGTCCCGGTTCATAGAAGTGTAAACCATGGTTGAGAAAAGTTGTTTAACTCTTCAAGTCAGTGGCAAAGGTCAGATTGAAGCAGTCTGGTCTCAGGCACACGCTGTGCTTCTACCCAGAGAGCCATCGTGACTGAGCGAGTGATTGGGTACTTGCTGTGGTCTTTCTCTTCATGTGAGCCCATCACATGAGCCCATGCCATCTTTCTTATCAGTACAATTTAGCAAATATTTTGAGTGCCTACAAGATGCACATTCCTTGAGTTGAAATTCAGCATCAAAGGATTGAGAAAAACCCTAGAACGAGCTGAGACTCAGCATCAAGGGATTGAGAAAACCTCGACCAAAAGGGGGACGAGTGAAATGAGACAAAATAAAGTGTCAATGGCTGAGAGATTCCAAACAGAGTCGAGAGGTTATCCTGGAGGTTATTCTTACGCATTAAGTAGATATCACCTTGTTAGTTAAGGTGTAATGGAGAGGCTGGAGGGAACTGCCTGAAACTGTAGAGCTGTGTTCCAGTAGCCAAGTTTCTTGAAGTTGATTGTATAATGATATAGCTTTCACAGACTGTGTGACTGTGAAAACCTTGTGTGTGATGCTCCTTTTATCTACCTTGTCAACAGATGAGGGGAACATATGGAATAAAAATAAATAATAGAGGGAACAAATGTTAAAATAAATTTAGTTTGAAATGCTAGTGATCAATAAAAGGGAGGGGTAAGGAGTATGGTATGTATAAATTCTTTTTTCTGTTTTCGTTTTATTTCTTTTTCTGAATAGATGCAAATGTTCCAAAAAATGATCATGATGATGAATATGCAACTATGTGATGATATTGTGAATTACTGTTGTATATGTAAAACAGAATGATCAAAATAGGAATGTTTGCATTTGTTTGGTGTTTTTTGGTATTTAAAAAAATAAAATGAAAAAAAAGATGCACATTCTTTTTATCAACTGGATCCTACAAACTTTCTCATGTATCCTTAGAACTTCCCAACCCCTCCTATGAGGAAATTCTTCCTAAAGTTTAATTTAAATGCTTCCCATTACAATGCAAGCCCACACTCCCTTATTTTGTCTTGAAGGAAAGTAAATAGACGCTTACTGTTTTTTTACATGGTTGACGACTGCTGAACATGTGTGTATGGATGTATGATCTCTAACTCCAAAGGGGAAATGATGCTTTCATCACTAACATGGAAGAGACCTGCTCTTGGGAGGTAATCCCCAGCTTCTCTACATATTCCAGTTGTTTCACTTGTATTCTTAACTGTCATAGTCAAAGTGGAGGATTGAGCATGGCATTTACACCACCACCACCCAATTAACCCTCTCCTGAGGGTCATAAAATGCCAGCGGCACTCTTGACTTATGAATAAACATTTGAACTGGTTTCTATGCCTCCTGGTCTATGATTCCTGGCCCAGACTAGGGAAGTGGAAAAATTTAACATTAACATCCAAGCTTTGAGTAATGAAGACTTAAAGGAATCTCGGAGAAACCATTTGTTTCTGATAAAGTCTTCCAGGAATCCACAGAATTAACTTTATCAAAAACAGCAAGCAAATATGGCTTGGAAGGTAGATTCCAAAACAGACAACGCATTACTGAACTTCTTTATTTTAAAGGGGGAAATACTACCTTTAACGACTCTGACTTTGAAAAATCATTTAAACTGTTTATTTCTGCAGAGGCCACTGGACGACTAGCTAATTAAACATTTATTATTTTTCTGTGTCACTGGCAGTTGATATATACTAAGTACCATTACCAGCTCTAATTCTCCTTCAAAGTGCCAACATTTCATGTAAAGTTTCTCATACCAAGAACACATTCATTTCAAACACCCAAACGTAGTTTTCCAGATGTAGGGCACTACAGTGCTTTTCAGTTGTTAGGACACTGAAGCTGACCCTTAGGAAGTCAAACACATTTATTCTCTACAGCCGACAGATCTGAGCCATTGAGAAATTTTATGTTGAGGAAACCAAATAAAATAAGTGGTATTCAGGCATGGTTTTTTTTTTGTTTTGTTTTTCATGGGCAAGCACCGCACTTGAACCCTGGCCTCTGCCATGAGCCACCGTGACCTGCCCTTCAGGCATGTTTTTAAAGGCTTTTCCATCTCCATCACGACCAGGACAGCAACCTTTGTGTTCTGGGATATTTGTTCCCAAATTAGAGCATCCGTATCACCCAAAGAGTGACTACTGCACCCAGAGGTGTAGGCCTGGGTGTCGCACTTCTGGGATGCTCCTCAAGCAATTCTGATGCTGTTACGTTTGGACCACTGGCCATGGATGCCCCAGGCACCCAAAGACCGAGAGAGGCACCAGAATGAGCAGCAAGTCAGGAGGAAGAAGGGAGAGCTGGAAAAAGAAGAGGAGTGGGGAGGTGGGCAGACACAAGAGGCAGGGGCAGAAGGGAAAGGTCACGAGCAGACTTGGCCCAGGGCTCTGCTCAGGGACTCAGCTAGAAGCAGGCAGGGGGCAGGACCCATACCGACTCCAGGACTGTGAGGCAAGGATGGATGCGGGCCTGAGGTGCGGAGCAGGAAGCCGTGGGGCTGCCCTGGCAAGCAGTGGAACTGCCGGCGAGAGACAGAATGGCTTATTCTAGTTTGTTAGCTGCCAGAATGCAATACACCAGAAATGGAGCAGCTTTTGAAAAAGGGAATTTGATAAGTTGCTAGTTTACAGTTCTAAGGCCGAGAAAATGTCCCAGTTACAAGTCTACAGAAATGTCCAATCTAAGGCATCCAGAGAAAGATACCTTGGTTTAAGAAGGCTGATGAAGTTCAGGGTTTCTCTCTCATCCAAGAAGGCACAAGGCAAACATAGTCATGGTTTCTCCCTTGGCTGGAAGGGCACATGGCAAACACGGCGCCATCTGCTAGCTTTCTCTCCTGGCTTCCTGTTCATGAAGCTCCCTGGGAGGCGTTTTCTTTCTTCATCTCCAAAGCACTGGCTGGTGGACTCTGCTTCATGGTGCTGCAGCACTGTATGCTCTCTCTGAATTTCTTTCATTCTCTAAAATGTTTCCTCCTTTATAGGACTTCAGAAACTAATCAAGACCCACCCAAATGGATGGAGACACACCTCCAACTAATCCATTTTAACAACCACTCTTGATTAAATCTCAACTCCAGGGAGATGATCTAATTACAGTTTCAAACATACAGTGCTGAATAGGGATTAGAAGAAGTGGCTGCCTTTGCAAAATGGGATTAGGATTAAAACAGGGCTTTTTAGGGTACATACATCCATTCAAACCAACACACAATGTTAAGAGGGAAATTTATTGCCTTCAAAGCCAATATTAAAAAGAAGAAGAGCAAAAATTGAAGAATTAACTGTTCACTTGGTAAAACTAGAGAAAGAACAGCAAACTAACCCCAAAGCAAATAAAAGGAAAGAAATAATGATTAGAGCAGAAATAAATGAAATTGAGAACATGAAAAAATCAAGAAAATCAATGAAAGCAGAAGTTGGTTCTTTGAGGAAAATTAATTAAATCGATGGACCCTTAGCTAGGTTGACAAAACAAGAGGAAGAGAGAGCAGATGGAAATAAATAAAATCAGAAATAGAAGAGGAGACATAACCACTGACCCTGCAGAAACAAAGTAGGTAATGAGAGGATATGATGAGCAACTATATATAATAAACTAGACAACACAGATGAAATGGACAGCTTCCTAGAAAGTCATTAACAACCAACATTGACTCAAGAAGAAATAGATAACCTCAACAAACCAGTCACAAGCAAAGAGATCAAATCAGTCATCAAGAAGCTCCCAGAAAAGTCCAGGACCAGATGGCTTCACATATGAATTACATCAAGCACTCAAGAAGGAATTAGTACCAATCCTGCTCAAGTCTTGTAAAAAATTTAAGAAGTGGGAAAGCCACCTAACTCATTCTGTGAATCTAACATCACCCTAATACCAAAGCCAGACAAAGATACTAAAAGAAGAGAAAATTGCAGATGAATTTCTCTATGGAATATAAATGAAATCCTCAACGAAATACTTACAAATCAAATCCAGCAGCACATTAAAAGAATTATACATCATGACTAAGTGGGATTTATTCCCAGTATGCAAGGAGGGTTCAACATAAGAAAATAAATTAACGTAATGCACCATATCAACAAATCAAAGCAGAAAAACCATATGATCATCTCGATTGATGCAGAAATGGCATTTGACAAAATTCAGGGTCCTTTCTTGATGAAAACACTTCAAAGGATAGGAATAGAAGGGAACTTCCTCAACATGATAAAGGGAATATATGAAAAACCCACAGCTAACATCATCCTCAATGGGGAAAGACTGAAAATTTTCCCTTTAAGATCAGGAACAAGACAAGGATGCCCACTGTCACCATTGTTATTCAACATTGTGCTGGAAGTTCTAGCCAGAGCAATTAGACAAGAAAAAGAAATAAAAGAAAGAAAGAAAACTCTTACTATTTGCAAATGACATGATACTGTGTGTTGAAAATCCTGAAAAGTCCACAGCAAAGCTTTTAGAGCTAATAAATGAATACAGGAGAAAGACAGGGTATAAAATCAACACTCAAAAATCAGTTGTGTTTCTTTACACTAGTAATGAGCAACTTGAGGGGGAAATCAAGAAATAAGTTCCATTTTACAACAGCAACCAAAAGAATCAAATATTTAGGAATAAATTCAAAAGACCTATACACAGAAAACTACAAGAAATTGCTGAAAGAAATAATGGAAGACCTAGATAAATGGAAGGGCATACAGTACTCATGGATTGGAAGATGGATTATAATTATGATGTCAGTTCCACCCAAATTGATTTATAGATTCAATGCAATACCAATTAAAATCCCAACTTACCTTGCAGAAATAGAAAAACCAATAACCAAATTTATTTGGAAGGAAAGGGTGCCCCAAATAGCTAAAAATATCTTGAGAAAGAAAGATGATGTGGGAGGTCTCACACTACTCAACTTTAAAGCATGTTATGATGGTACAGTAGTCAAAACAGCATGGTACTGGCATAAAGATAGATACACTGGTCTCCCTGGTGGCATGGGAAATGACTCCCAGGGATGAGTCATCCCCACCAAAAGGGGAACAGAAGTGTAACAAATAAGGTATCAGTGGCTGAGAGAGTTCAAATAGAGTTCAGAGTTGCTCTGGAGGTCACTCTTACACAAGCTTCAGTTAGACATTGCTACCTATCATAACTTACCAAACCCCAACCAGGACCATTCCAGCGAATCCCAAAGAACATCTAGGGCAATATATAAGATTCTACAGAGGTCCCATGCACTAGGGTAACTTTCCAGAAGCCTACAACCTCTGGATGGGTCCTTAGACCAGATAAGTCCTGAAACCTAGAGGGCCCAGCCTCTTCAGAAAATCAGCTAGCTCCATCTCCCTACCCCCAGATTAGTGACAGCCCCTTCCAATGTGAAAAAGTTAGAATGGGCATAGCCCAAATACCCCTAAAGAGTGGGATAGAAAGATCAAAGGTGATGGTTGAGTTATACAGAGAAGGTAGGGTTTAACAAATGCACATGATTGCTGAATCATTATATTGGTATTTCTTTAAGTCTTGAGTACCTTAGAGCAGCTAGAAGTAAAAACCTAAAATTGTGGAATGGTAACCCATACCAAACTTTGAAATCTGTTCTATGGCTAATTGTTGTGCTGCGCTTTGAAATTTATTGCTTTTTTGTATATGTTATTTTTCACAAAAAAAGGCAATTGTGATGATAAAAAAAATACTTATTCTGTCTAGCCTCCAATGTTCTGGAGCAGCTAGAAGGAAAAATCTGAGATAATCATATGGTAGCCCATAACAGACTCTTGGATCTGTCCTGTAACTACTTATTGAAGAGTCCTTTGAGAACTATTGCTATTTTCTTTCTTTGCTTTGTATATATACATTATGTTGTACAATAAAAAAAAAAAGTTAATAATGAAAAGATAGATATACTGACCAATGGAATAGAATAGAATATTCAGAAATAGACCTTCTCCTTTATGGACAATTGATCTTTGATAAGGCAGTCAAGCCATTCCACCTGGGACAGAGCACCTCCTCAAATAATGATGCTTGGAGAACTGGATATCCATACTCAAAAGAATGAAAGAGGATCCATATATTACACCCTACACAAAAATTAACTCAAAATGCATCAAAAACCTAAACATGAGAGCTAAAACCAAAAAAAACTTTTAGAAGAAAATGTAGGAAAATGCTTTTAAACTTGTAATAAGACACGGTTGCCCAGGGCTTACACACAAAGCAAGAGCATTGAAAAAAGAAAGCAATAGGAGAGGTGCCAAGATGGTGGCTTAGCAAGGTGCACAGCTCAGTTCATCCTCCAGAACAGCTCCTGGGGCCATGTCAGAGCATAGATTTCTCAGCAGAAACCATGGAGGCGAGAAGACAGTGGGATGATATATTTAAATTACTAAAAGAGAAAAACTGCCAACCAAGAATTCTATATCCAGCAAAATTGTCCTTCAAAAATGAGGGAGAAATTAAGACATTTGCAGACAAAAAATCAACTGGAGAATTTGTGACCAAGAGACCAACTCTGCAAGAAATACTTAAGGGAGCACTAGAGACAGATATGAAAACACAGAAGAGAGAGGTGTGGAGAAGAGTATAGAAATGGAGACTATGAGTAAAGGTAAAAAGAAGGAAAATTAGATATGAAATATGAAATCCAAAAGTCAATATGGTAGAAGAAAGTACTACCCATACAGTAATAACACTAAATGTTAATGGATTAAACTCCCCAATCAAAAGACATAGACTGGCAGAATGGATTTAAAAGCAGGACTCATCTATATACTATCTACAGGGAGACATATCTTAGACCCAAGGATAAACACAGATTGAAAGTGAAAGGTTGGGAAAAGATATTTCATGCATATAACAATCAGAAAAGAGCAGGAGTAGCTATACTAATATGCAACAAATTAGCCTTCAAATGTAAAACAGTTAAAAGCAAAGAAGGATACTATGTATTAATAAAAGGAACAATTCAGCAAGAAGACATACAATCATAAATATTTCTGCACCAAGCCCAAATGCTCCAAAATACATGCGGCAAACACTGAAAAGAGAAATAGACACATCTACTGTAATAGTTGGAGACTTCAATTCACCACTCTCATCAATGGACAGAACATCTAGACAGAGAATCAATAAAGAAACAGAGAATTTGAATAATTCAATAAATGAGCTAGACTTAACAGACATTTATAGAACATTACACCAGATACACTTTTTTCTCAAGTGCTCATGGACAATTCTCAAGGATAGACCATATGCTGGGTCACAAAGCAAGTCTCAGTAAATATAAAAAGATTGAAATCATACAAAACACTTTCTCAGATCCATAAAGGGATGAAGTTGGAAATCAATAATAGGCAGAGTGCCAGAAAATTCACAAATATGTGGAGGCTCAACAACACACTCAAACAACCAGTGGGTCAAGGAAGAAATTACAAGAGAAATCAGTAAATATCTCAAGGCAAATGAAAATGAAAACACAACATATCAAAACTTATGGGATGCAGCAAAGGCAGTGCTAAGAGGGAAATTTATTGCCCTAAATGCCTATATCAAAAAAGAAGAAAGGGCAAAAATCGAGGAATTACCTGCCCATTTGGAAGAAGTAGAGAAAGAACAGCAAACTAACCCCAAAGCATGCAGAAGGAAAGAAATAATGAAGATTCGAGCAGAAATCAATGAAACTGAGAACATGAAAACAATTGAGAAAATCAACAAAACCAGAAGCTGGTTTTATGAGAAAATCAATAAGATTGGTGGATCCTTAGCAAGACTGACAAAAAGAAGAAGAGAGAGGATGCAAATAAATAAGATCAGAAATGGAAGAGGAGACATAACCACTGACCCCACAGAAATAAAGGAAGTAATGACAGGATACTATGAACAACTTTATGCTAATAAATACAACAATTTAGATGAAATGGACAACTTTCTAGAAAGGCATGAACAACAAACTTTGACTCGAGAAGAAATAGACAACCTCAACAAACCAATCACAAGTAAACAAATTGAATCAGTCATTAAGAAGCTCCCCAAAAAGAAAAGTCCAGGACCAGATGGCTTCACATGTGAATTCTACCAAACATTCCAGAAAGAATTAGTACCAATCCTGCTCAAACTCTTCAAAAAAATTGAAGAGGAGGGAAAGTTACCTAATTCATTCTACAAAGCCAACATCACCCTCATGCCAAAACCAGACAAAGATATTACCAAAAAAAGAAAACTACAGACCAATCTCTCTAATGAATATAGATGCAAAAATCCTCAACAAAATTCTAGCAAATCGAATCCAGCAACACACTAAAAAAATTATACATCATGACCAAGTAGGATTCATCCCAGGTATGCACGAAGGGTTCAACATTAGAAAATCAATTAATGTAATGCACCATATCAACAAGTCAAAGCAGAAAAACCACATGGTCATCTTGATTGATGCAGAAAAGGCACTTGACAAAATTCAACATCCTTTCTTATTGAAAACACCTCAAAGGATAGGAATAGAAGGAAACTTCCTCAAAATGATAAAGGGAGTATATGAAAAACACACAGCTAACATCATCCTCAATGGGGAAAAACTTTCCTCCTAAGATCAGCAACAAGACAAGGATGTCCACTATCACCACTGTTATTCAATATTGTGTTGGAAGTTCTAGCCAGAGCAATTAGACAAGAAAAAGAAATACAAGGCATTAAAATTGGAAAGAAAGAAGCAAAACTCTCACTGTTTGCAGATGATATGATACTATATGTAGAAAACCCAAAAAAATCCACAGCAAAACTACTAGAGCTAATAAATGAATACAGCAAAGTGGCAGGTTACAAGATCAAAAATCTGTAGTGTTTCTATACACTAGTAATGGACAATCTGAGGGGGAAATCAAGAATTCCATTTACAATTGCAACCAAAAGAATAAAATATTTAGGAATAAATTTAACTAAAGAGACAAAAGACCTATGCAAAGAAAACTATGAGAAATTGTTAAAAGAACTCACAGAAGACCTAAATAAATGGAAGGGCATATCATGTTCATGGATTGGAAGACTAAATGAGTTAAGATGTCAATTCTACCTAAATTGATTTACAGATTCAATGCAATACCAATCAAAAGCCCAAAAACTTACTTTTCAGAAATAGAAAAACCAATAACCAAATTCATCTGGAAGGGCAGGGTGACCCAAATAGCTGAAAGTATCCTGAGAAAAAAAAAAATGAAGTCGGATGTCTCACACTACCTGACTTTAAGGCATATTATGAAGCTACAGTGATCAAAACAGCATGGTACTGGCATAAAGAGAGATATATTGACCAACGGAATCAAATAGAGTTTTCAGATATAGACCCTCTCATCTATGGACAATTGCTCTTTGATAAGGCAGTCAAGCCAACTCATCTGGGACAGAACAGTCTCTTTAATAAATGGTGTCTAGAGAACTGGATATCCATATGCAAAAGAATGAAAGAAGACTCATATCTCACACCCTATACAAAAGTCAACTCAAAATGGATCAAAGACCTAAACATTAGATCTAAAACCATAAAACTGTTAGAAGAAAATGTAGGGAAATGTCTTATACATCTTATACTTGGAGGCAGTTTTCTAGACCTTACACCCAAAGCAAGAGCACTGAAGAAAGAAAGAAAGAAATGGGAACTCCTCAAAATTAAACACTTTTGCACATCAAAGAACTTCATCAAGTAAATAAAACTTGGAGAATTTCACTGGTAACAGAGACCATCAGGAGATAGAAATAGGGTAAAATACTGAGTAATTGGAGCTGAAGGGATACAGATTGTGCACCAGGACTGAATATAAAAACTCAGAAATGGACAGCACAATACTACGTAATTGTAATACAATTATGTCAAAACACTGAAAGAAGCTGAATGTGAGAATGATAGATGGGGGAGGGCTGGGGGCATAAATGAAATCACAAAGAAAGATAGATGATAAAGACTGAGATGGTATAATCTAGGAATGCCTAGACTGTATAATGATAGTGACTGAATGTACAAATTTAAAAAACGTTTTTGCATGAGGAAGAACAAAGGAATGTCATTACTGCAGAGTGCTGAAAATAGATATTTAATATTTTAAAATTTCAACTTATCTGTGAGACTAAAGCAAAAAATGTTTGGTACAAAATTTATATTTTGACTAGTGCATTTCCTAATATAACTTATGTAGAGAGCTTAATTGAACACCATGGAACCTTGAGTAGGACATGAGATTTTGTTGGTTTGTCCAGAGTGATGCCCCAATAAATCCCAGAGTGAGTTGAACAATGAATAAAAAAGTATTTGCAAAGTCGCCTTTGGGGAATGGTGAGAATGGGGGAATATTCAACTTCCCCAAGTTGAATTCTTGATATTCTCACAAGCAGTGTGGACAACCAAAGCTATAGGCTGAGCCCCCAGTCTTGGGGGTTGTTCAATGAAACTTAACCCCACAAAGGATAGGTCAAGCCTACTTAAAATTAGGCCTAAGAGTCACCCCCAAGAGAACCTCTTTTGTTGCTCAGATGTGGCCTCTCTCTCCAGCCAACACAACAGGCAAAGTCGTCACCCTCCCCCTGTCTACATGGGACATGACTCCCAGGGGTGTGGACCTTCCTGGCAACATGGGACAGAAGTCCTAGAATGAGCTGAGACTCAGCATCAAGGGATTGAGAAAACCTTCTCGACCAAAAGGGGAAAGAGTGAAATGAGACAAAGTGCTAATGGCTGAGAAATTCCAAACAGAGTCGAGAGGTTGTCCTGGAGGTTATTCTTATGCATTAAGTAGATCATCTTGTTATTCAAGATGTAATGGAGAGGCTGGAGGGAACTGCCTGAAAATGTAGAGTTGTGTTCCAGTAGCCATGTTTCTTGATGATGATTGTATAATGATATAGCTTTCACAATGTGACTGTGTGATTGTGAAAACCTTGTGTCTGATGCTCCTTTTATTTACCTTGTCAACAGACGAGTAGAACATATGGAATAAAGATAAATAATAGGGGGAACAAATGTTAAAATTAATTTAGTTTGAAATGCTAGTGATCAATGAAAGGGAGGGGTAAGGAGTATGGTATGTATGAATTTTTTTCTGTTTTCATTTTATTTCTTTTTCTGAATAGATGCAAATGTTCCAAGAAATGATCATGATGATGAATATGCAACTATGTGATGATATTGTGAATTACTGACTATATATGTAGAACAGAATGATCAAAATAGGAATGTTTGCGTTTGTTTGGTGTTTTTTTAGTATTCAAAAAAAAACAGCAGTGTTTTGTCTTTCATCATCATTCTGTTTCACAATTTCTGTTTTGTTCATGTTATTTTATGTCATCAAAAGTTTCTAATTTTTATGTACTTTAAATCTATTCTTTTTTCTTTTTACCTGTTTTCTAAACATTTGAGAGTAAGTTGTATACATCAAGCTTCTTGAACATTTTAACTTCCATATACATTTCCTAAGAACAAGGACATTATTTATATAACCACCTGTTCTAATTTCCTAGCTGCCAGAATGTGATATACCAGAAATGGAATGGCTTTTAAAAGGGGAAATATATTAAGTTGCAAGTTTACAGTTTTAAGACTGTGAAAATTCCAAATTAAAGCAGGGATATAAAAATGTCCAATCTAAGGCATTCAGGGAAAGATACCTTGGTTCAAAAAGGCTGATGAAGTTCAGGGTCTCTCTCTCAGCTGGGAAGGCATATGATGAACATAGCTATGTCTGCCAGCTTTCTCTCCAGGCTTCCTGTTTCATGAAGCTCTTCTGGGGGCATTTTCCTTCTTCATCTCCAAAAGTCTCTGGCTGTATGGGCTCTCATGGTTCTCATGGCTCTCTCACATTTCTGTTGCTCCCTCCAAAGTGCTTCCTCTTTTAAAGGATTCCAGTAAACTACTCAAGACCCACCTGGAATGGGTGGGTCACAACTCCATGGAAGCCATCTAACCAAAAGTTACCACCCACAATGGGTGGATCACCTCTCCATGGGAACAATCAAAAAGCTCCCAGCAAGAAATATTGAATAAGCATTAAAAGATACAGCTTTTCTGGGGTCTACCACAGATTCAAACCAGCACACCACCTTAAGTACAGTTATCAAACTCAAGCAATTTAACATTGATGTAAAGTTTACAGTCTATATTCTAGTTTTTCATATGTCCCAATAACGTCCTTTGGGGCATTTTCTCCTCTATTATCAGATCCTGTCCCAGATCATGTATAACATTTGATTGTCATTTTCTCTTTTTATCTCATTTTTTAAACTGAGGGAATATATATACAACATACACTCTCCCATCTCAACTACTCCTTGGCACACAATTCAGTGAGATTAATCACATTCAAATTGTTCTGCCACTCTCACCACCATATATTATTAGAACTTTCGTGTTCCTGAATAGGAACCCTGCACACACTATGCATTAACTCCCCTCTCCCTCTCCCCTGCTATGCTAACCTCTAATCTACTTTTTGTCTCTATGAATTTGCCTATTCTAGACGTTTCATCTAAGTGCAACCATGCAATATTTGTCCTTTTGTGTCTATTTTACTTAGTATAACATTTTCAAGGTTCAACCATATTGTCACATGCACCAGAACTTCGTTCCTTTTTATGACTGAATAATATGCCATTGTGTGCATATACTACATTTTATTTATTCACTCATCTTCTGATGGTCATTTGGGTTGTATACTAGTCAGGGTTGCCTAGGGAAGCAGAACTGACAGGAGATAGATGTAGAAATAGATAAAATGTAGGTATAGATTCTTTATAGGAATTGGCTCACATGACTGGGGGGATAAGTAAATCCAAATTCTGTAGGGCAGGCTACAAGCTGAAAATTCCAATGTAGGATTTCAGTGGACTCCCCAGAAGAAGCTGGCTAAAGTAGAGACGGAAATTGGAGCTCCCAGTTTGCAGCCTGCCCTATCAAACCTGGACTTGTGCATCCCCATAGCCATGCATATTTACAGATATTGCTCATCAGTTAGTTCTCTTTCCCTAGAGAACCCTGTTCAATACAGAGTGCTCTAGTTTGCTAGCTGCTGGAATGCAATATACCAGAAACAGGATGGCTTTCAAACGGGGGAATTCATTAAGTTGCAATTCCACAGTTTTAAGGCCTTGAAAATGTCCCAATTAAAGCAAGTTTATAGAAATGTCCAATCTAAGGCATCCAGGGAAAGATACCTTGGTTTAAGAAGGCTGATGACATTCAGAGCTTCTTTCTCGATTGGAAAGGCACATGGTGGATGTGACGGAGTCTGCTGGCTTTCTCTCCCAGCTTATTGTTTCATGAAGGTCCCCGGGGATGTATTCCGTCTTCATCTCCAAGGGTCTCTGGCTGTGAGGGCTCTTGTGGTTCTTGTGGCTCTGTCCAAAATATTTCCTCTTGTAAAGGATTCCAGTAAAGCAATCAAGACCCACCTGGAATGGGTGGAATCCCATGTCCCTCTAATCAAAGGCCAACACCCACAATTGACACACGTCTTTGTGGAGATAACCTAATCAAGTTCCCAACGTACAGAACTGAATAGGGATTAAGAGAAAGGGCTGCATCCACAAGGAGGATCAGGATTAAAACACGGCTTTTCTAGGGTACATAATCTTTTGAAATGGGCACATTCAGCTTTGGTACCAGAAGAGTAGGGTGCTGCTTGGCCTTTATAAGTGGTGTGAATACAGAGAGAGAGAAAGAGAGCCATAGAAGCAAGAAACTGAAAGCAACAAAACCCAGAAGAGAAGGAAGAGACCAGCAGACACCGCTATGTGCCTTGACATGTAACAGAGGAATCCAGGATCATCGGCAGCTGGTCTTCAGGAAGAAATTATCATCTTGATGATGTCTAGATCTGGACTTTTTCACAGCCTCAAAACTTTAAATTTGCATGCTAATAAATTCCCATAGTTAAAGCCAACATATGTTATAGTGTCTGCTTTTGCAGCTTAGCAAACTAAAACCGTTGATTACTTCCTTTGGTTATTGTGAATAATGCTGCTATAAACAACTGATGTACAAATATCTGCTTAAATTCCTGCTTTCTATTCTTTTGGGTATATACCTAAGAAGTGGGAATGTTGGGTCATATGATAGTTTTGTATTTAACTTTTTGAGAACAGCCAAACTGTTTTCCACAGTGGATGCACCATTTTACATTCCCACCAGCAATGAGTAAGGGTTCTCATTTCTCCACATCCTTGACAACACTATTTTCACTTTTTAATAATAGACACCCTATTAGATGTGAAGTGGTGTCTCCTTATGATCTTGATTTATATTTCCCTGGTGCTCGTCTATTCATGTGCTTATTGAGGATTTGTATATTTTCTTTGAGAAATGTCTGTTCAAATCCTTTGCACATTTTCTAATTGAGTTGTTTTTCTTTTGTTGCTGTTTGTAGTTCTTTATATATTCTGGATATTAAATCCTTGTCAGATATATGGTTCCCAAATATTTTCTCCTATTATGTGGTTGTCTTTTTACTTTTCTTATAAGGTCCTCTGATGCACAAATGTTTTAAATTTTGTTGATTTTTTTCAGCATTTTTTTCTTTCAATTCATTTTTTCTTTCATTGCTCCATTCCTTCAGTATAAAGTCTAAGAATCTATTGCTTAAAACAAGTCCTGAAGATATTTCCCTATGTTTACCTCCTAAGAATTTTATCATTTTAGCTCCTATATTTAGGTTGTAAATCTATTATTCTTGTCCTTTGTTTTCTACCTTACATATCCTTCACTTTCCCCATGCCAACATTGTGTAATATTTATCTAATTTTACATTTTTTCTGGTTTAATATTTTATGCTTAATTTTTAATCAGATAAGAATTTATTTTGGATTAAGTCATGAGGTAGGAAAGCTAACTTAATAGTTTCCAAGGTGACCAGCCAGATCCTGAAAAGCCATTTATGAAATAATCTGCTTTTTCCTCTCCAATTTAAAATAGAAACTTTTTTACATATTAATTTTAAAATATAATTTTAAGGTCTATTTATGGGTTTTTAAAGTATTTCTATTTTTCTTTTATTTATATATCTACCAGTAAAAATATTTAAACTCTGTTTACTTTATAAATGTGTTTTGATACCTGATGTGATAGATATCCCATTATTCTTCTTTTAACATTTGTTGTTACTATTCTTATTGTGTATTCTCCCAGATAAACTGGACAATCATTTTAAAGTTAAAAAAGATAATGTTTGGGTTATGTGTTCAAGAACTATGATGTGTGCGTCCTGCTCTCAAATGTCCGGAAAATGGATGGGCGGATGAATGGACCGATAGATAGAGGAGAGATTAGATAGATAGATAGATAAATAGATAGATAGATAGATAGATAGATAGATAGATAGATAGATAGATAGATAGATATAGATATAGATAGATGGAGAGATTAGATAGATGAGAAAGAGAGAGAAAGAATAGATAGATACAGCAAAGGTGGCAAAATGTTGGAATTTGTGGATTTGGGTATCTGGGGGGGGTGGAAGTATGTTAGAGTTCTCTGTAGGGTATTTGTATTGTTTTTGCAACTGTCCTATAAGTTTGAAAGTATCTCAAAATAAAAAGTTAAAAAAGAGAATGCTTGAATTTTGATTGGAATCAAGCTACATTTATAAATTAATTTTTATTCCCAGCCCATGCACTTCCCAAAACAAACAAGCAAGCAGAACAAACAAAGAAACAAAACAACAACAACAACAGATTCAACAAATGGTGCTGCAGTAATGGGATACTCACATGGAAAAAGAATGAAATGTGACCCCTGCGCATAGAGCATACAAAAAAAAGATGACTATAAATTAATATTAGCAGAATTAATGTCCCTACAATAGTGAGAATTTGTTTTGTAGTTTCCTCTATATAAGTGCTTCTACTCTTGTAAGGGTCCATCCCCAATCATTTTCTATTTTGTATAGCTGTTGAGAATGTTAAGAAAAATGTTCTTTAATGAGCCATTTTACTGAATTCTGTTGTTAATTTCAAAGAGTTTTTCATTGGTTTCCTTGGATTTTTCCAGGTGGCAAATGTTATAACAATTATAATTTTGTCCCCTCTTATCCAATATTTGCACCTCACTTATTTTTCATGTCTAATTTCTAATTATTTCCAGAATGATATTGAACAATGATGAAAGTTAGCATTCTTTTCCAGCTTTTTGCTTTAATTGGAACTAATATCTTTAAGGGCTTATGGTGGGACAGGCACTGTTCTTAACTGTTTTATTAACCCATTTAATCCACCCTACAGCACTGTGATATCAGATGAGCCCTACCCCTGTTCTTCGAGGAGAGAAACTGAGACACAGAGACAATGATCAACTTGTCCAAGGCCACACTGCAAGTAATAGGCAGAACCACGATTTGAAACCAGGCATTCTGATAGCAGGGTGGCGATAACCCCCAGTAGCTATGGCACAACAATTAATAGATTCTTTCTTGTGGTGAACTGGGATAGCCTTCAGGTAGAAGAGGTTCTGCTGGCCTCAGCAGTCTCAGTATTTCATACCACCAACACTAGTCTACCGTGGACAAGCCAGCATTGGGTTCCCTAGTGTCAGCAGGGATAAAAATATTCCAGGAAAACAGAGGCCAGGTAGCAACATTTAACTGTCAGAGACAGGGTTGGGACATTGTTATTACAATGGACAACAAAGTCAGAACGGCAGCTGGGACTGCCATGATGTTCCTAGGGGCGAGAAATGGGTAGACAACAAAGGCATTGCTTGATATAGATATAATCACAAGAGATTAAAAGTGGATGAGCAAAAAGCTAATGTCAGCTACCCCAGTGGAAAGTCGTGAGCCGTACCCCAGTTTCTAGTCCTAGGCCAATTCTCA
>PVIY010031390.1:0-29977 GCA_004026745.1 Myrmecophaga tridactyla | reverse complement strand
CCTAAAAACACCCAGAGCAATACATAAGACTCTATTAAGTTTCCATGTACTAGGGTAACTTTCCAGAAACCTATAATCTCCAGATGGGTCCCTGGACAAGATAAGTTCTGGAACCTAGAAGAGCCAGCCTCTCCAGAACATTAGCTAGTTTCATCTCCCTACCCAGTATCAGTGACAGCCCCTTCCAACATGAAAAAGCTAGAATGGGCATAGCCCAAATACCCCTAGAGAGTGGGAGAAAGATCAGAAGTGGTGGTGGAGTTATAGAGAATATAGGATTTAACAAATGAGTATGAATGCTGAATCATCAAATTGATATCTCTTTTAGTCTCTAGTATTTTAGAGCAGCTAGAAGTAAAAATCTAAAATTGTGGAATTGTAACTCATGTCAAACTCTGAAATATGTTCTACAACTAATTGTGGTGCTGTGCTTTGAAATTTATAGCTTTTTCTGGTATATTTTATTTTTCACAAAAAAAAGAAGGAAAAAAATCAATTGTGATGATAAAAAAATATTTAAGCCCTCTAGCCTCCTATATTCTGGAGTAGCTAGGAGGAAAAATCTTAGAGGATTGTATCTGTCCTGTAACTACTTGAAGAGTGCTTTGAAAACTATTGCATTTTCATGTCTTTGCTTTGTATATATGTTATACTATACAATAATAAAAAAATTAAAAAAAAAACAAACAATAAAAGGGTTACTATATTCAATAAAGGGGTTAATTCAACAAGAAGACTTAATTTCAGGGCTCTGCCCTTAAGTTCATATATATGTTTATACATATATATGAACTTAAGGGCAGAGCCCTGAAATAGATGATGCAAATACTGAGATCTGAAGAGAGAAATAACGAAACATTAATAGTAGAAGGTGTCAATACACCACTTTCAGAAAGGACAGAATATTGAGACAGAAAAGCAATGAGGAAATAGAAAACTGGGAAGATATTATAAACCAACTAATCCTAACATATTTAGAGAAAGAACACATTACTCAATAGCAGATAATAAACATTTTTCTCTAGTGCACACGGGTCATCCTCCAGGATAGTTATGTTTGACAAAAAATGAAATGTCAGTAAATTTAAAAATATAGAAATCATATAAAACACCTTTTCCAAGCACAATCAAAAGAAGAAGAACTAGGGCGGCTGCCGTGGCTCAGCAGGCAGAGCTCCGACCTTCCTTGCTGGAGGTCTGGAGTTCGATCCCTGGTGCCTCCTGCCCATATGCAAATTAAAAAAAAAAAAAAAAAGAAGAAGAAGAACTAAATCACAGAGATAGAAAAGAAAAATTCACAAATATGTGGAAATAAACTCAAACAAACAATGGATCAAGGAAGAAATCACAGGGGAAATTAGAAGTATCTTCAAGTGATAAAAATGAAAACATAAATATTTCAAAACTTCTGAGTTAGGTCAAAGGCAGTGCTGAGATGAAATTTTAGAGCTCTAAATGCTAGTACCTAAAAAAGAAAATCTCAACTCTCCAGGCAGATATGGGAGACAGGACCCACGTGGACCTTCTACTCTTTGCCCAGTGCTAGCTGGAGTTGCCAACAGCCTCCATCCCGGGAGGAGTGGCACAGTTCCGCCACAGTGCTTGGGGCTGAGGCTTCAAGGAGTTTGATGTGGGGCCAGGATGGGGCTGCCCACCCTCCTCACCCCGCCGCTGTGGAACCTGAGCGCCCCCTGCTGGGCCCGGGCCTCCAGTGAGCAGAAAACCGCACACCAGAGGCATGGAGGTGTGGTATGGGGGAGGGTGGGTGTGTTCCTGGCGCCCATTAAGAAGCTAGAAAAGCAAGGCAAAGTTAACCTAAATAATTAACAAAGGAAATAATGCCCAGAACTGCGAAAAGCATTGAAATAAAAGTAGGAAAAACAATAATAAAAAGTTAGTCCTTTGAAAAATGAATGAAGCTAATAAACATCTAGCTGAACAGATTAAGAATATACAATAACAATACTGATGATGAGAGAAGATAACACACCTATACATAAAGTCATTAAAAGGAAAGAAATATTATGAACAACTTCATACAACTACATGAAACCACTTAAACAAAATAGAAAATTTCCTTAAAATACACAAAATACCAAAACTGACAGAAGAAACCAATATTCTGAATTTTCCAATGAAGAAAGTAAATTTTTAATTAAAAAATTTTCATATGGAAAAAAAAACAAATTTTGTTTTTTTTCAGCACAGAAATTATTTCTGGGCTGAAATCTATGAAACATTTAAAAGAAAAATAATG
Source organism: Myrmecophaga tridactyla (assembly GCA_004026745.1). NCBI lineage: Eukaryota > Metazoa > Chordata > Mammalia > Pilosa > Myrmecophagidae > Myrmecophaga > Myrmecophaga tridactyla. The sequence goes on along the minus strand of PVIY010031390.1, from coordinate 27,720 downwards.
ACAATCATCCCCCACCATTCCAAAGAAATAAAAGAGGAGGAACACTTCATAACTGTTCATAAGCTTATGAACAGTTTAACTCTAAAAATCAACACTAGGCAATGATTTTGAGAAACAAGGGAAATTTTGGAGTTGATTAATTTTTTTATATCTAGATTGTAATGGTGGTTTCATGACTTGACATTTGTTAAACTCAGATTATGTACCAAAAAGGGGGGAATTTTATTGTATGTAAATTAAATGTCAATTAATTAAAAATGTGGTATGTACACAACCATGGAATATTATGCAGCCAAAAGGGAATGAAGCTCTGATAATTTTGACAAGAATGAACCTTGAAGACATCACACTGAAATAAGCCAGACTCAAAATAAGAATCTAGAATATAGATTAACTGGGGGTGAAGCAGGGTAAAAATTAAGAGAAATTTCTGAGCTCTGAAAGATCTGTGGCCAGAAGCTTACTGTGCCTCAAAAAGTGAGCATAAAGGGCAGAGAATCTTGGAGATACTGAGGCACATTTCCTATGGTGCAGCCTCCCTCTCTACATCCAGTGTTCTAACCTCTGGCTCTTCTTGGGTGCTTTAACCAGAGAAGACTAGGACAAGTACTGAATGGAAATAACATGGTTAGTGCCCAAGAGAATAAAACAAGACCTCAACATTATCTGGTAGTATTGGGCCCTTGAAAAGATGGGTGGAACTTGAGTGAAGGTGACAGTGATTCCTTTTTCAGATTAGCCAGGGACAAGGACCACAGATGTGGTGACTATATATTCTGTTTTCTTGTTCAGACACCCAGATATCATACCCTTTTAAAAGGGGCCCAGCTTGCCTGATTTAAATCCAACTATCAAATTTCTGCCTTCAGTCAAGATGGATTAGTCTCATTCCTCACTGGTCCTCCTTGTTACAACAAAAAATCTTGGGAATCATACAACAAACAAATAAACAAATATGGGAAAAATATATAGGAATGACTGAATGGTAGAAAGAAAAGTTACTTGGCTAGGGAAAATGTGGCCGTGACTTGCCTTTGCTTCCCATATATTCCAAGTGGGGAGCTGGAGAAGCCCACAACCCAGAACCAATAGGTACAGACAAAGAGGCTTGTGCCTCTCACCAAATGACTAAACAAAAAGGCACAGCAAAAACGATTTTGATAATCACATGGCCAAAGAACAAAGGAAAAGTTGCCCATGTTGTCAGAAAGGCTGAACCAGGGAGCTGAATGTCCATCCCTGCTGGGAACAACAGCCTAGTATGGAGGCAGCAGGAGTTGGTGATCTGCTTTTGTAGGGGTGGTGTCAGCAGGGTCCATGGGGGACCTGAACTTCCATCCTCATCAAGCAACAGTGAGGTAGAATGACTCCGGACAAGGCAGTGCTAGTCAGCCCTTTGCATACCCTCCCTCTTCCTACTCTCTCCCTGGTACCAGAAGACTATGGAGGGAGCTGAACATTGCATCCCAGGCAAGGTGAGATAGGACCAGCCAGGGCTCTACTTTGTGTTGGGGTGGTGTCAGGTAAACCCAGCAGGGAGCAAAATATCTTCCTCCAACTGGGCCAATATACTACTCTTCAACAGGGTGACCACAGGCAGAGAAGTATCAGTAGAATCTAGGGTTACATAACATAAATCCAGTATCCAGGATTCAAAGGAAAATGATTTCTTATACCAAGAGCTCAAAAAATTAAAAAATGAATGAGGAGATAAGCAAATAATAACAACACCGAGATAACACAGGTGTTAGAATCTGGGATGGTTTGAAACTATTATATACCTCAGAAAAGTCATGTTTTAATCATGATTCAATCTTGTAGGGCCAGACCTATTGTTTACAGTGGAAAACTTTAATTAGATTGTTTCCATGGAGACTGACCCATTCAATTGTGGGTGTGACCTTTTGTTTAGAATACTTCCAGGGAGATGGGGCAAACACAATCATGGGTGTGGCCTTCCGATTAGATGGATATATGACCCCTCCCATTTAAGGCAGGTCTTAGTTTACTGGAGTCCTTCGAAAGAGGAAACATTTTGGAGAGACCTCAGATGCAGACACTTGGAGAACAACTGCTTCAGAGGCAACAGGAGACCAAGACATGTGGAGATGCAGATAGAAAACGCTCCCAGGAGAAGCTGTTTTTGAAACCAGAAGACAAAGGACCAGCAGACACCAGCCATGTGCCTTCCAAACTGAGAGAGGTGTTTTTTACCCACTGGCCTTTCTTGAGCCAAAGTAGCTTTCCCTGGATTCCTTAGCCTGAACATTTTTACGGCCTTGTACTGTAGACTTATAACAATAAATTCCCTTTTTAAAAGCCGTTCCACTTATGGCATTCTGGCAGCTTTAGCAAACCAATACAGAATTGTAAGAAGGATTTTAAATTATATGATTGTCCTAACTGTAAACAAAACGCAGATCAGCTTCAAGTCTCTACACTGTTTGGTTAAGCCTACTAAAATAATTAATTCAAAATATTTTCATTTTAAATAGATACTTCTCAAGACAATTCAAACCTCTGGGTACTTTCTAAATTTTGCCATCTTTGGAGCAAATAATATATGATTTTGGTATTTCAGCAATCAAAATTTGAAGAATGCTTAAACTAACCCCATTTAACTGAATCAGGGCATTTCAGACTTGAGTCAAAGTGTCTCAGGTTTTGAGATATTTATACCAGTGTTTCAAGTCACTTTCTGATATGGGTTTGTACCCTAAGTAAACATGTAATATACATTATCCTTTGATTTATTTGCTGCCTGGGATTTATTGGCATAAACGAATCACCCCAAAATTCATCCTCATTACATCAATCATTCAAATCATTAGGTTACTTGTGGAAAAGATGGGATGGCATGTGAGACGGACTCATCAAGTTCAAAGGCCAAAAATACAAAGCAAAGAAGGCAGTAACTAAGTAAGTCATATGTTCAACCTACAGTAAAAGTTTCACAAACAATGCACAGGCAGATCTGGATTTTTGTGTTATCTATATAGCAATAATTGCTAATACCTGTATTGGCATGAAGATATGTTTCATATTACCTAGAGAAGATGTCATTTGGATAGTAGCTAATTGAACGCTGAATAAAATCTCTCCCCAAATATAAATTTTGAAGATAAATTCAAAGGCATTCCTATCTGAGACTAATCATCTGAGAAACAAAGCCTGAGAAAATCCATTGTTAGCAGACTTGCCTTACAAGAATTACTAAAGGAAATCCTTCAATTTCAAAGGAAATGATACTTAAATCCACTTGAAAAAACAAACAGCAATAAAAATGGCAACTATGTGGGTAAATATGAAGGACAACATATGCAAACTTTTTTCTCTTTTTTGTCTTACTTTCTTTAAAAAATGTAAGATTTCAGAATTAGCTTGAAGTAGACTGTGATAAATTAAAACTAATATTGGGAGTTCTGGGAAGATGGTGGAATAGGATGGGTCGAGTTCACCCCTGATCCAAGGAACATCTAGAGAAGTGACAAGAAGGTGATTGGGATGGTGACTGCAGGTGTATGTGACCTGGGAGGGTCTTCTACGCCACGCAGGGAGGCCCTAGTCACAATAGCTGAGACACAAAGACTGGAGACCATCCAGCTAATGCAAACAGCCTAACGTACCCCTTTCCAAATGGAGGCCTGGCACCCTTAGGAGTACACAGACAGACACTAGGAAGCCAGGCCATGTTCTTTGAACGCACAACACTCATGTGCATGGTCCATGCCCTGTGACCCCCACCACTCTTCGCCCCCATACTCCAAGCCCTCCCCAACAGAAATTCCTGCCCTACATACCTGCCCCAAGCATGTGCACATGCCTGTCCCAGCCTGACCCACTTCTCCTGCACAAGTGCAGACTGGATCCATTCCTCCTGAGACCCGCACCCAACCCCTCAACCCTACATCTCCCTTCCTGTCTCCTGTAGGTGGTTACCTGTGCATCCAGGCTACAGGCGGTCACCTTCATATCTGGGCCACATCCATCCCCAGTTCATACAGTGGCGCACCACACCCTGCCCCCTGTGAGCTTTGCACATGCATATATCAGCACCCAGTACCCCCAGATCTGCATATGGGCGCATTCCCACCACAACCCCCAACTCTGGGCAAGTGCTGACCTGAATATCCCAGAGTATATTAAGCAGATAATCAAAAAGTATTGGCAAAGTTTCTTGAGGGATGGGAGTAAAAAATATGGAACTATTTAAACTTTACCACCAGGGAAACCCCAGATACTGTACTAAACATTAGGGACACACAAATCAATAGGCCAAGCCCTTGATCTTGAGGCTTGCTCTCGTGAACCTTATGCATGTAGCAGAGAAGCTTAGCCTACCTATAGGTATGCCTAAGAGTTACTTCCAGAGGACTTCTTTTGTTGCTCAGATGTGGCCTCTGTCTCTCTAAGCCCAGTTCTGCAAATGAAATCATTGCCCTCCCCTCTATGTGGGGCATGACATCGAGGGGTGAAAGTCTCCCTGGCGGCATGGGAGTTGACTCCCAGGATAGGCCTGGCCCTAGCACTGTGGGATCGACAATGCCATCCTGACCAAAAGAGGGAAAACAAGTGTAATAAATAAGGTATCAGTGGCTAAGAGAGTTCAAATAGAGTCAACAGGCTACTCTGGAGGTCATGCTTATGCAAACATCAGTTAGACACTGCTACATATCATAGCTCGCCAAACCCCAACCAAAACCATACCTGCCAATCCTAAAGAACCCCTAGGGCAAGATATACGATTCTACAAAGGTTCCATGCACTAGGGTAAGTCTCCGAAAGCCTACAACCTTCAGTTGGGTCTGGGCCAGATAAGTTCTGAAATGCAGAGAGGCCAGCCTCTCCAGAACACCAACTAGTTCCATCTCCCATCCCATATTATCAACAGTCCCTTCCAACATAAAAAAATTAGAATGGCCATAGCCCAAATACCTCAAAGGAGGGAGAGAAAGATCAAAGTTGAAGGTGGAGTTATACAGAGAAGGTAGGGCTTAACAAATGAGTATGACTGCTGAATCACTATATTGATATTTCTTTTAGAATCCAGTATCTTAGAGCAGCTAGGAATAAAAACCTAAAATTGTGGAACTGCAACCCACACCAAACTCTTAAATCTGTTCTACAACTAATTGTTGTGATGTGCTTTCAAATTTATTGCTTTTTGTATATATGTTATTTTTCACCAAAAAGAAAAAAAGTCAATAGTGATGGTAAATGCACAGCTATATGGTGATAGTGTGAATCACTGATTGAACACTTTGGATGATTACATGAATACAAAATATATATCAACAAAAACTTTGAAAAAATATTGTAATCTCATAGCAACCAAAGAAACTAAAAATTATGTAGTTGAAAAATCAACAGAAGGATTAAAATGGTAAACCCAAACAAGGTATTTGTTTAACATAAAAGAAGGTAGAAAAGAGGAACAGAGGTATAAACACACACTGACACCCCCCAACAGACACAACCATGAGGCAGGGGGAAAAAACAGAAAATGGAAACCATAACTGCACCCATTTATCATAATTACATTAAATATGAATGGACTACCACTCCAATCAAAAGGTAGATACTGTCAAAATAGATAAGTAACCTCTAACTATAAATTGTATACAAGAGATAACTTAGATGCAATAACATAAATAAGTCGAAAGTAAAAGGACAGAAAAGGATATGCCATGCAAACAGTAACTATTATACCTGGGGTAACTGTAATGAATATCAAAGTTGACTTTAAGGCAAGAAATATTACTTAGAAACAAAGAGGAAACCTCATAATGATAAAATGGCCATTCATCTGGAAGATGGAACAACAACTGTACTTTGCAAGCACAGAGCCCCTTAATCATGTAGCAAAAAATGATAGAATTGAAAAGAGAAATAAACAAACAATTGTAGAGGTTTTAATATCTCACTCTCAATAACTAATAACAATTAGACACAAATTCAGCAGGTATATAAAAGACATGAAAAAATACTATCAGCTGACATGATTAATTGACATTTATAGCACACTGCATTCTATGAAAGGCACTTTTTTTTTAAACACACAGGGAACACTATTTAATATGCTAAGCAATGAAATGTTCTCAGTACATTTTAAAATACTTGAGTATGTTCTCCAAATGTAATGGAATCAAATTAGAAATCAAAAACAGAAAGGAATTAGGGAAATCCCCAAATGTCTGGAAATTAAACACCACACCTCTATATAACTTACAAGTAAAAAAAGAAATCACAGGGGAAATTAGAAATTATTTTGAAATATGTGAGAACAAAAACTGATGAAATTCAGCTAAAACAGTATAGGGGGAAATATATAAATTTAAAGATAACAACTAGACACAAATTGTATTATGCAATTTAAAGACCTGTATTAAAAAAGTCTCATGAATGTAATCTAAGGGCGGGCCACGGTGGCTCAGCAGGCAAGAATGCTTGCCTGCCATGCCAGAGGACCCGGGTTCGATTCCCGGTGCCTGCCCATGTAAAAAAAAAGAATGTAATCTAAGATATCACCTTAAGAACTAGAAAAACAATAGCAAATTTACTCCAAACCAGTAAAAGGAAGGACTTCATAATGAGGAGAGGTGACAATGACATACAAAACAGAAGATAATAAAGTCACTGAAATCAAAAGCACTCTTTGAAAAGATCAAACAAATTAAGTTTTAGGGTAGATGGTTGAAGGGGAAAATAAGAGACAAAGTTCACAATTTTCAGGAATGAGAGAGGGTAATATCACTAATAATCCAAGATAAATTAAAATGATGATACAGTAGTATCAGATAACTTTATGCCGACAAACTAGACAAATTAGATGAAATAAATTCCTAGAAAGACATAAATTGCCAAAGTATCTCAAGAAGAAAGACAAACAAGTAAAGGTGTCAAATTAGAAATTTTAAATATTTCCACAAACAAAAGGCTAAGGCCGGATAGCTTTATTGGTGAATTTTAGCAAAAATTTAAAGAAGAAATAACACAAAACCTATGTAAACACTTTCTGAGGGGACATTTCCTAACTCATTCTTTCTAGTATTATCCTGACAAGAAAGCCAATTAGACATTACAAGAAAAAATATTACAAACCAATATCCCTCAAAAACAGAGGTACAAAAAAATCTTTAAGAAAATATTAAGAAACTAAATTCAGCAAAATATAAAAACGATGACAAAACATGACTAGGCTTTATCCTAGGAATGTAAGGTTGATTTAATACTTGAAAGTACATTAAGGTAGTAAACCATATTAATAAGGAAGAAAAACTGTATGATCATCTCAATAGATGCAGAAAAGGCATTCGACAAATTCAAGATCTTCTCATGACAATAAAAAGTAATGACACAGCAGCCAAGATTTATTGAGTACTAACCCATGCCACTCTATGCAAGTGCTTTTTATTTAGGTGCGCTGCCTGAAAATCTCACAGATAAAAAATGGCAATTACAATTTGATCCTAGACCTGCCTGATACTAGAGCCCATGATTTTAAATGCTATACTCTGCTGAAACAGCAAGTTGTTTTCAGCAAGGTGCTTTGTTAAAGCCTCCAGAATTCACTGCTGATAGAGTCAAATAAAATTTGCAAATTGGAAAAACTTTCTGCATAGTCCAGCTCATTAGGCGTCTACCAGAGTGTTGACAGGAAAAGGGACGGGAAAGTGGGAATATACTGAGAAATTATCCTAACAGAAAAGGGTACATGAAAAATACTTCTCAAGAAACAGACAGCTTTAACATATGTCCTTGAACAGTATTACAGAATTCTAGCGGTATTAAACTTAACAGCTAAATTAATTCTAATTTGGAAGTAACTGTGTCTGCAGTACTTTCTTTTGTATGGTGTATGGCGGGGTCACATTTGAGTATCCTGTTACTGCAGCACCATTTGTTGAATTGTTTCCTTGTTTGCTTTTTGTTGGTTTCTTTGTTTATTTGTTTGGGAAGTGCATGGGTCAGAAGTTGAACCCAGGTCTCCCACATGGTAGGTGGGAATTCTACCACTGAACTACCCTCACACTCTCTGTCTGCAGTACTTTTTATGGGGCAAGTATGACAGAAGGCTGTGACAGAAATGACAATAGTCACTTTAATCTGAATCTATTCCGTAACTGGCTTCGCTTCCTCCAGTAAGAAGGCAGGTTCCATAAACCTGGGATATGGGCTCATGCACTTTTTTTATTATCACCTACATCCTGGCTGACTCAATACCCTTTTTAAGGTCTCATTTTAACAGTAACCTCCAGAAGCCTTCTCTGTGGATTCCTGCAAGACTTAGACTTTAGTTTTATCACAGCATTCGCTACATTATACCATAATTGCTAGGAATTGTTCCCATGCCTTGCTTAGCTTTGTATCTCCAGCATGCATTCTACCCTCAAGCACAGAGCAGGTAGAACATGGAGAATAGATGAATAAATGAATGTATGAGACTACAGTTTTATTGTCTTAAAAACTGTCTCTACAGGGTTTAGATGCCCAGGTGTTTTCAACCTTTGTTAAGCAAAAAATTTCCCTTGTTCATAAGAATATCTATGCAAATGTCCAGTATATAAGAGACTGATATGAAGCTACTCTGGAGGAAAGAGAGGCTAGCAGGGGAGGGACCTGAGGGAAGCAGATGGGCCCCAGAAGGAGCCCTTGGGAATCTTAGGGCTTCACAGAACCTGGTTTCAAAATGAGAGCTTTAATCTATTACAGAAGGAAGAAAGATAGCCAATAAAAATGAATACAGGAAAGATAATAATGTATATTTTATACTTTCCATGTTGATTGTTGTGTTGCTTTTTCTTTTAAGTCTTTGAGAGCCAACTGACTTAAGATCTGTTGATTAGAAAACTAAAAAAAAAAGAGGAAAACCATCATGGGTAAGAAGAATCCTTAAAATTATAAACCAGAATTCCTCTCATTTTATTTTCTCCTCTACTCACCTTCCAAGGAGGGGGAAATCTTCTCTGAATAGGACTAAATTGGATTAAATTTGAAAATACTGAAGCTCGTTTGAAATCCTATTGTTCACAAAGCCTAATAAATAAAACTTTTACAAGAACCAACCAGAAATTTGCAAAAAAGGAAAAAGGGACGGCAGGACTATACTATGATTTACAGTTTAAGAGGCTCTGATTATGGTATCTTTATTTATTACAAATGGATTATAATAGCCAGAGAAAATGGCTGTATAAACTTAAAATGTGCTAAAATGTCTAAAGTTTCTTGTTTTAAAATTTTAGAATCTTTGTGAAATAGAAAAATCAATAACATAAGAGAATTGTGTCAAGAAATTCGATTTGTAGAATAGAGACTTACAGACAGTCACATTTAATTTATTTTATATATAGTAAATACATAAAATACAAAGTGGACAGACTTTGTCCTAGAATTTGGTTTAAAAAGTAACACTCTAATAACACAAAGAGTTCATTATTAGCTTTTTCATCAAGTCATTGAAACGTAAGCAAAATAAACACTCACATCATCCACAAATGCCAAACATTTAAGATGTTAAATATTTCAGTGTGACAGTTCCAAATAACTAAAGCACCCCTGAATAACCTACAGAAGAAAAATTAAATGAAACAAAAATAACTTGATATTTCCTATAGCCATTCCATAGATACAGCGTAGAAAGAAAAAAATACATGCTTTAATCAAGTATGAAAAAAAACCCTCTATATCCAGAGAAAGTGTAAAAATGCACTTTAAATTATTACAAAGTGTACTGCTCCAAAATTAAGAGGCAGTAACTAAAAATAAAAATACACACACCTAATATTATTTGTCAAATTAATAGATTTTGTAGGAGAGTTATATAGCAATTGCATGAATTCCCTTTCACTAACAGATTCTTAACCCATGCATTCATGGCCCTGAAACACGGATAAAAAAAATAAAACTGAGTTCTTTACCTACCCAATATTAATCTTTCCTTGCTCCATAAAAACGGCAATTTGACACATTGAAATGGAGCCTTAATATGTCAGAAGACTGCTTGACCCCCCACATTTCAAAGATCCTTTAAAAGTAAAAGATAAAACCACTAGTATATTTTAAAGAAGGATGTGGCATCACCATGCGCTAATTTCCATGTTCACTGATTTTGAGATCAGCCCTATTGTACTCAAAGTAGATTAGGTCAGTTACTGATTTTTGAGAAGTTTAAAATAGAATCACCATAAATAAATTTCTATGACTAATTGTACCTATCTGATTTATCTAAGCACCTAGAGTTATATGTTAATTTCAGAGTTTTAGATAGCCATCATCTAAGCATAAGATTTACCTAAGGCTAATAAATACTAACTCTAAAAATAAAATAATAAAAGAGATTTTAATAGAGCAACAGAATGCTTCTCTGTCAATGCAAATATGTCTTTATACTTAAATATGCATAAACATACTATATTCTGAAACTAATCACATAATTTATTTTTATACATCACAATAAATGAAATATACATACATAAACATTCTCAGTTCATACTTAAGACATACCTAGTGGGAAAGAGTTTAGCAGCAGCAGCGTACCTGACACACTACACACGCTCAATTGAACTAAAGACAAATTTCCAACAAAATATACTAACAGTAGATTTTATTCATATGGAACATTCAGCACAATGGCTTCCCTGTACACAGCCACTAAAGGCCATGCACTTTCTCCTGGCTAACAGTAGTGTTCCCCAAGCAGGTTTATAAAATACAGACCAAACACATTGTCACTTTTCCCAGTTCAGAACAGAGTTGTCTGATTTCAGGAACAGTACTTATTAATCCAAAGCATAGAAGTTAGCTAATGGTTATTTAAAAACCATTTTATATAAAATGCTCTTAACAGATTCTCTCTCTCAAAATCAAAAAAACTTCTCAAGATGATGCTTACTTTCTAAATGTTTTTTAAAACCATGAGATCCGGTCATATCTTAGAAAACAAATAATTTTGAATTTATCATCTAATTCTAGTAAACTTTCCGATTGTATAACAAAAAAAGTAGTACAAATCTAATTGGATTACACTTTCTGAAACTGAGTTTTTGAATGTCACTTTCATCTTTCAAAAATATCATGAGTCCTAAACAAGCACAATTTCCCCTTTGGTGATAATGGCAAGGAGAAGAATAAATATTTTTGCAGTTGGCATATTCTTCAGAAATGGGTTATTAAAAAAAGATTGTTTGCAAAGTGAGACAAAGAGACAGGATTTTCCAAATGTGCTAAAAGGGGTTCTATAAATAAAGAAAGTAAAAATGATCTGAGTAACTTAACGATTAACAAAAAAGGAGAATATATTTTGATTAAGACAATATAGAATGCTTTTGTCTTCAGGAAGAGGGCCTATACTAAAGCACATGCACTTCTGATGGTCTACCAAACTTTCAGGGAATAACCCTAATCTTACACAAAAGCCACCAGAAAACAGACAGAGTAGGAACACTCTCCAATTAAATCTATGAAGCAAGAATAAATCAGATATGATAATGAGCTAAGTGAAAGAAAGGATAATTACTGGGTCATTCATGAACAGAGATGTAAAATTCCCAACAAAAATAATATCAAAGTGAACCTAGCAATGTACAAAAACTGCATTAGCATAGAAAAACAAGTTTTCTTACTGTTAAAAAATCAATTAATTAATATGATTTTCCACAGAAACAGATTGAAGGGAGAAAAACAAGAAGATCACCTATACAGATGCAGAAAAGCATCTGACAAAAGTCAGCATTTATAAATTTCTTTTGAAAGCTCAAGGCATGATAAGGACATGTTAAAAGATATGGAATCCAGCTCGAAGTAGCTGGCCAAATTTGAAACAACTCAAGCACCAAAATAAACAATGAGAACAATGCATTACACTAAAGTAAAATAAAATAAAAGATACGAGTCCATAGAGATTATCTAGCTAGCTAGCTAGATAAGGAATGGACAGAATATTTGATGAGGAATGGGATATTTATACAGTCTCAATGGACCTCATATAAATTAATTATTAACCACAAAACAAAAAACAAAACAAACAAAAAAACAAAAAACTCAAAGAGTAATTCCACCATGGAGAACCCTAGCAGACACCACTTCTAATGAAGTGACTGAAGTTATGATCGGTAAAGGAACAAACAGAAATCACAGTTCACCTGTTAGGAGGCATTTTAAATCACTGCCAAAGATGTGCAATTGGTTTTGATCATGTAAAAGTGTCACAGACACAAGCTGACGGACATTCTATAAAATAACTGGCATGTGATCTTCAAAAATGTCAAAGTTATAAAAGTCAAGGAAAGACTGCATAATTGCTTCCAGAATGAAGGAGACAAGATTTGAGGACTAGATATTAGTATCTTATCAATGCTAATTTCCTGACTTTGAAATTATGTAGAACATCCTTGTTTACAGGAAATATAAACTACTTATGAGTGAGGCTACAACAGGTGAGCAACTCACTCTAAAATGCTTCAGGGATAAAAAAGCCTATTATACCTGTAGGTTTGGTATACATTTAAGATACTTTTTAAAAATTAAACAAAACAAAACAAAAACCACTTCACAAAGTAGGAATAAAAGGGAATCTTCTTTAACAAAGACCTGCAAAAATATCTAAAGTAATACTACAAGCACTCTCTTTAAAATACAATGCCCATTATCACTATTTATAAATAATCCTTTCTAGAGGTCCTAGACAAGACATTAAATTGATCAGAGATTACCATTATGCACAGATTAGATTAATATCTAAAAACCCAAGAGGATCTACTGATAAATTTTTAGAACAAGAAAGTTTAACAATATTGCTGGAAATCAGACAATATACAAACAGAAGAGTTTCAAAAGTTTAGTATACTAATATTAGTAACTTAGGTTCATCAAAAGACACTCAAGGAAAGTGAAAAACAAGTTATAAACTGGGATACAATATTTAAGATACCGACATAGTATTAGTATCTAGATATATGAAGAATCATTACTCACTTTTTTTTTGCATGCTGTATGGTGGGATCCCATTTTATTCTTTTTCCATATGAGTTATTGCAGCACCATTTATTGAATTTTTTTGTTTGTTTGTTTTTTGGGGGAAGTGCATGGGCGTGGAATCAAACCCGGGTCTTCCACATGGAAGGCCAGCATTCTATCACCCCTCACAAGTCACTTTTAAAAAGACAAAACCCACAGGAAAAAAATAGGAAAAAGACATGAAAGAGCATGTCCCCAAAAAGGAAACATGGAGGGCATATAAACATATCAAAAGGTACTCAGTTTCACTGAGAACAAGAAAAATGAAAATTAGGGCCAGGAGATACAATTTTACACTCACAACATTGATAAGATGCAAAAGGATATAAATTAGCATGAAGTAGTACACATTGATTGCTGTTTGAAGAAGTTCTGGAATTTCTGAAATACAATTTGGTATTAATTATTTGGTTTTAAATTATGATGCTGAACAATGCAGAATTCATTACCCAGCAATTCTATTCCTAGGGAAACAGCACAGAAAAACCTTTAATATAAGCCTAGGAGATTTGTGTAAGAATCATCTCTGTTCCTTCTTAGTCCTTCTTCCTTTGTTATTTCCCCCTCTACTCCAGTGTCTGCGGACCCAGGAATTTCAGTCGCAAGGTAAGTGAGACGCTCCTAGAGCCTGGGACGTTGAACTTTGAGCCAGGCTGTGGCTGGGCCATTCTGCTAGGAGACCCCTAACTACTAATCTTTCTTTTTGAGCTGGGAGCTGCTGCAGCGAAGAGACCTCCTCCAAGGAGCCTCAGAACAGGGCTCTGCCACGGGTAGGCTGAGCTTCTGAGTGCCTCTCCTATAGCTCACTTCCCAGTCACAGCTGGGGCAGGGGGCCATGCCCGCCAGGAGCACGGGTAGGGAAAGAGGTCTGGGGTCTTTTCCTTTTCCATCTGCATTCTCATGCAGGATGCCTCAGCCACTGGCCCTCACGCCCCAGTCTTCAAATGCAGCAACCACTGTCCACCCAGCTGCAGCTCCACAAGATTCCCTCCCTTATGCCCTCATGTGGGCTTTTGCTTTTATAAAAGCCCTTTCCTATCATATTAGAAGGGGTCTCAGGAGAAAGAGGAGGTAAATCTGCCATATTTAACGAGAGGTTTTCTGCATTAAATTCTAAACTTTGCAGGGGGGTTGAAAAGAGAATTGCCCAACTGGGGAAGCCACTTTGTTGAGGTTTTTACTGGACCAACAATCTTGGGTGCCTGAGCTTACAGAATTGGCTTCTCCCGGACCGGAAAACGGGATTCCTGGGTCCACATATGATAACTGCCCCCTAAACACGGATGACCACCTGAAAACAGTTTTAAAAACAGTCCAGGAGGAGGCACGCGGGTAGTTTAGTGGTAGAATGCCCGCCTTTCACGCGGGAGACCCGGGCTCGATTCCGAGACCATGCACCCAACACAAAACAAAAACAGTTCTGGGTCCAAAGGAACTCTTCCTGCAGACCCTTCACGACGGATTGGTTTCACATGTGCCATCAATTGCGTTATAAAGTCCTATCTACTGCGTTTCATCGAACCTACGATGCCATCTGTTTCAAGATGCACGACTGTTTCCTGAATCACTAGGAACGATAAAATGCTGCCAATTCTGCAAGAAAACACCATTCGCTGTGAGACACATCCTGACTTTTTAGAAATGTTAAAATGCAAAACATATGCGTCTTAAAATCGATGAAATATGGCGGCTCTTTCGTCATTGTTCTCACCTTGAAGTTTAGGGAGATGGGCTTCTGCGGTGGAGTACGCTCCTACAGGCAGGGAACGGATCGATCTTCCGTCTCCGTGCCTCACTGGTGAGAGTGAGGAGACGCCACCGGAAGAGCGTTCCTTCTCCTGGTCGCGGAAAAAAGGCCTATTAACGCGAGAGTTCCGTGCTCTCGGGAGCTTCCGCCAGCGTCCATAACACTTGAGATCGCAAAGGCAGCAGCGTCCTTGGATCTATAAGGCTGTCGGGATGGACGCAAGGTGGGGAGAGCGACCATAGCTCTGGTAAGTGAGTCGGCCTTTCTCGAGGGCCTCTCACCTCAACTGGCCGGAGCGGATAGCTGGCCCGGCCTTTGGTGCGGAGAGTGTCCCAGAGGCGCGGTTGCCGTCTCCAGGGCTCGCGAGAGCCCACGCGTCCGTTCGTCGCGGGGGCTGAAAGGGAGCAAGAGGTGGGGGCAGTGCTCTGGCAGTACTCTCCCGCGAATATCACGTAAAGGTTTTTAGGTACAATATTTTACTTTAAATCCGTGACCCAGCTCGTAGAGATGTTGCCGTTCTAATAAGAATGCATTAAGATTTCGAAAAGATGGTATGTATTAAGAAAATTGTAAGCAATCGCTCGTATATTCTCAGTGATTGAAGGTACTTGTATTGGTCTGTTGGATTTCTAGTTCAGTTCTTCGTTATGGTTTTTATCGATTTGCATACGTTTTTCTAATTTGATAAAAATTTCCCAAAAGAGAATTGACCTTTATTTTTAAAGCAGGGGAGGGTTTTCTGGTCATAATAAATCCTGCTTGAAACCTTAATGTATGCCAGACAAAATTCTCTGTACATTTACTGCACTAACTTATTATTTCTCACAAAATATTACGTAGGAGGTAGTCATAATTATTGTTCACATTGATAGATGAAAAATCTTTAGGCAAAGAGAGGATAAGCATCATGACACATTCTTACAATTAATAAAAATTGCCAATCAGAGTCATCCTCAGGATAAGCTTTAGTAATAGGTATATTCTCTGTCTGTTCCCACTTCACAGAGTGAAAATAACAGCATAGAAAATATTATCTTGCTTCAACTTTTGCAATGAAAAGATTTTATGAGAGTTAGTACACAAACATTCTATTCTATTCTTATCATTTGGGTCTTGGATTTTGTTTACCTCACCCAGTTCCCATTTTGAAAGATATTTACATCCTGTTAGTATGTATGAGATGAGGCCCTCTTCATTTGTTTGTTCGGGGTCAGATTTGATGTTTCTTGAGAATGGGGCATCCAGAGCAGCTGCACCATTTTATGTTCCTACCAGCAGTGAATAAATGTACCTGTTTGTCCAAATCCTTTCCAGCATTTCTAGCTTTCTGTCTTTTTTGACAAGGCCATTTTGTAGGGCTAAAGTGTTACTTGCAATGTTTTGATTTTTATTTCCCTAACAGAACTGAGCATCTTTTCCTATGCTTTTTAGCCATCTGTGTTTCCTTTTTGGAAAAGTGCCTATCCATGTCTTTTGCCCATTTAAAAATTGTTGTTTGTGCTTTTGATGTTGAGTGGTAGGATTTCTTTATATATTCATTCTTATCAGATATGTGGTTTCCAAATATTGTCTCCCATTGAGTAGACTGCCTTCTTCCTTTCCTGACAAAGTCCATTGATGCACAGAAGTATTAAGTTTTGAGGAAAACCTATTTATCTGTTTCTTCTTTCATTCCTTGTGCTTTGGGTGCAGGGTCCAGGAAACTACCTCCTACCACAAGATCTTTAAGAAATTTCCCTGTATTTTCTTCTGAAAATAAAAAAATATATTTGATTTCAAAATGGATGAAAGGTATGAGATAGGGATCCTCTTGCATCCTTTTGGATATGGTTATCCATTTCTCGCAGCACAATTTGTTGAACAGGCTATTCTGTCCCACTTCAGTGGATTTGGTGATCTAGTCAAAAGTCAGTTGTGGGGTGATGTTATCAACGTGGCAACAAAAATAGCTGCTGAAAATCTCTCCCCAGGGATTCAACAGAAAAAAGGCAATTCTGAATTTTTCAGAGCTCTGGAGGAAGACTGGAGCAGGAGCCTGCAGGTACCGAATTGAAGAGAGATATAATTTCAGGTAGGAAGCCTCCATACTGGAGCAGATGGACCGCTTTCCTGACCCCATTTTGTCACACACAGCATGGGTGGGCACAGAAACAGTAGGGGCAATCTCTTCCCCTGGGGACACAGAATAAAAATTTTCTCACAGCAGTGAACAGACCCCCTCATTTGCAGACCAGGGGACAGGGGAGGACATCTTAAGACCCAGAACAGTGAAGAACTGTCTGTGTCAATGAAAACATAGATAAGTCTGTATTTCCAGCCCTCGGTCCAAAAGCCCTTCACTCATCCCTGAAGGAAACAGCTGGCGGTGTGACCCCAGCCTGATCGTCGGCCATGAATAAGTCATCTGCCCTAAATAAAGTGGGGAGTGAAGCCATATATTGACCCAGATTTTGGCTGGCAAAGTAAGGGCACTGAATACCTACAAATCCAGCCCCTTTGGGTCAGAGGTTGCCTGAGCTACAAGGCAAGCAGCGTCTGAGAACAGTTCAGTTACCAAACAGCACTATCTGCTGGACAAAACAGAACATAAAGGGGAATTTGAGGACTTTTTCAGATATTCCAGAGAATCTGTCAGAACCATTGGGACTGATCTAGACCCCCTGTTTGGAAACATGTCCCTTGTTGGCTGAGAAATATGTTAATGCAGTAACATAAAACAAATTCAGGTCTTGTGGGCCAGCAAAAAATCAGGGACCCAGCAGACTTGTTTTATCCACAGACAGAAACCTTGCTGTGTGGCTAGTGCCTACCCCCATCCCTGCTTTGGTTGTCAGTTTTTGGAGGGTGACTAGGAATAGAACCAACAAGAACCAGAAAAGCAAGAGCTGAAAAATTCTGACCAAACAGAAGCTATATCAGATGTCTAGAATAAGTTGAACTAAATGCCAAAGAACACATAGATAACAAAGCCAACCAACAAGAAAACCTTAGGTAAGAGCAAAAACAGCCTCCAGAATAAAAGTCACAAGGAAAGCAGATCCTTAGACACCAGCCAAAAATTACGAGTCACACTAGGAAAAATGAAGACATGGCCTAGTCAAAGGAACAAACTAACATTTTAAAGATGATGTAGGAATTGGTACAACTAATTAAATATTTTCAAAAAAGCATGCTGAATCAATTAAAAGATCAAATCAGTGAGTTCTAGGAAGATATGACAAAAGAGATGAAGGACATAAAGGAGATATTGGGCAATCATAAGGAAGAACTTTAAAGCTTGAAAACAAATGGCAAAACTTATGTGAATGAATGGCACAGTAGGGGAGATGAATATCACAATAGCATACAACAGCAGATTTGAAGAGACTGAAGAAAGAATTAATGAACATGAGGAAAGGACATCTGAAATCCTACATACAAAAGAACAGATAGGGCAAAGAATGGAAAAATATGAGCAAGTTCTCAGGGAATTAAATGACAACATGAAGCACATGAATATACATGTTACTGGAGTCCCAGAAGGAGAAGAGGAGGGAAAATGCAGAAAAAATAACGGAAGAAATAATGAAAATTTCCCATATCTTATGAAAGTCATAAAACTACAAGTCAAAGAACCTCAGGGTAGATCCAAATAGAACTACTCCAAGACACTTACTTGCTAATCAGACTGTCAGATGTTAGAGAGAAAGAGCAGATTTAGAAAACAGTAAGAGAAAAGTGATCTATCGCGTACAAGGGAAGATTGATAAGACTGTGTGCAAACTTCTCCGCAGAAGGCCTGGAGGCAAGAAGGCAGTGATGTGATATAATTAGAATACTGAAAGAAAAACTGCCAGCGAAGAATTCTATATATGACAAAGCTGTCCTTCAAAAATGAGGGAGAGTTTAAAATATTTTCAGTTACTGAAAGAATTTGTGAATGAGACTTGCTTTACAAGAAATACTGAAGGGAGCACTACAGGGAGATAGGAAAAATTGTAGAAATGGAGACTATCAGTAAGTATAAAAAGAGAGAAATAATAAGATATGATACCTCAGTGTAAAGCTGTGACACATGCAAAAATCTGTATGAACATTGTGGCCATTATGTTGAAAATTAGCCAAAAACCAAAGGACAAATGCTGTATGGTCTCACTAATATGAACTAGCATTAATGAGCAAACTTTGAGAGTTAAAATTGAGACCCTGGTTATTAGGAGATAGAAGAAGGGTAGAGATGGGGCACTTGATGCTGAAGGAGTATATATGTTCAACAGGATTGGTTGAAGACCAAGAACTGAATAGCATAATACTATTTGATGGTATCACTATTGTAAGTACACTGAACAAAGCTAAGTATGAGTATGGTTGAAAGAGGAATGATAGGGGCATGTATGACAGCAGAAGGAAAGAAGATCAAGCCTAGAACTGTATAACTTAGTGAAACCTAGAGTAGACAATGATGGTGATTAAATACACAAATGTAAGAATGTTTTTGCATGAGGAAGAACAAATGAATGTCAGCATTACAAGGTGTTGAAAATGAGATGGTATATGGAAAAAAATACAATCAATGCAAAGTAGGGTATATAGTTAACAATAAAATTGTAATATGCCTCCATTAAATGTAACAAAGGCAGTATACCAAAGCTAAATGTCAATAATAGGGGATATAAGGGAGAGCTATGGGATTATTGATGTTCTTGTTTCTCCTTTTTATTCTACTTTATCTTATTTTTAATTCTTTTTTTTCCTCTTCTTTCTTTGTGGAAGAAATGGAAATGTCCTCATAGATTTTGCTTGTGAATGTATAGCTGTGTGATCATACAAAGATCATTGATTGTTAACTTAGGATGTTGTTTTAGTTTATAAGTTGCCGGAATGCAATATAACAGAAACAGGCAGCTTTTATTTTTTTATTATTATTTTGTTGTTTTTATTTTTTATTTTTTCCATTTTACATATATAATAAGTAATTCACAATATCATCACATAGTTGTATGTTCATCATCATGATCATTTCTTAGAACATTTGCATCAATTCAGAAAAAGAAAACAGAAAAAAATTCATACATGCCATACCCCTTAACCCTCCTTTTCATTGATCACTAGCATTTCAATCTACTAAATTTATTTTAACATTTGTTTCCCCTATTATTTATTTTTAATCCATATGTTTTACTCATCAGTCCATAAGGTAGATAAAAGAAGCATCAGACACAAGTCTTTCACAATCACGTAGTCACAGTGCGGAAGCTGTATCATTATACAATCATCTTCAAAAAACATGGCAACTGGAACCCATCTCTACATTTTTAGGCAGTTCCTCCCAGCCTCTCCATTTCACCTTAACTAAAAAGAAGATATCTATTTAATACGTAAGAATAACCTCCAGGATAACCTCTTGACTCTATTTGGAATCTCTTAACCACTGACACTCCATTTTGTCTCATTTCTCTCTTCCCTCTTTCAGTTGAGAAGGTTTTCTCAATCCCTTGGTGCTGAATCTCAGCTCATTCTTGGATTTCTATTCCACCTTGTCAGGAAGGTCCACACCCCTGGGAGTCATGTCCCACATAGAGAGGGGGAGGGTAGTGAGTTTGCATGTCATGTTGGCTGGAGAGAGAGAGGCCACATCTGAGCCACAGAAGAGGTTCTCTTGGGGGTGACTGAAGCCTATTTTAAGTAGGCTTAGCCTATCCTTTGCGGGGTTAAGTTTCATATGAACAACCACAACATTGGGGGCTCATCCTGTGCTTTGGTTGTCCCTACTGCTTATGAGAACATCAAGAATTCTCCACTTGGGGAAGTTGAAATTTTCCCTTTCTCACCATTCTTTTTTAGTCACTGTTTGCAAATACTTTTTTATTCACTGTTCAAATCACTCTGGGATTTATCGGGGCATCACTCTGGACAAATCTGCAAAATCTCATGCCCTACTCAAGGTTCCATGCACTTATTATGGTAGAATAGCTTTTAAAAAGGGAATTTATTAGGTTGCAAGTTTACAATTCCAAGGTTGTGAAAATGTCCAAATTAAGACATCCAGAGAAAGATACTTTAACTTCACAGAAAGAGCTGAGGAAATTTGGGGTTCCTCTCAGCTGGTAGGGTGCATGGTGACCTGTGCTAGCTTTCTTTCCTCATTTCATAAGGCTTCCCTAGGGCCGTTGTCCTTCTGCATCTCCAAAGGTCGCTGGCTGTGTTGGTTCTGAAGCTTTTTCCATTTTGGATAAATGGGCTCCAGTAAGCAAACCCACCATGGAGATAGGTGGAAACACATCTCCATGGAAACTATGTAATCAAAAGATAGTACCTCCAGTTGGGTGGATCACATCTCCATGGAAGCAATCCAAAAGATCTGACTAGCAATTTTGAATGAGATTAGACCTCATTTTCTGGGGTAGACAACAGATTCAAATGGGTATAGATGGATTGTATGGTGTATGAATAAAACTTTTAAAAATAATCAGAAATGTGTAGTGGTGGCTCAGTGGTAGAACTCTCACCTGCCATTCCAGAGACCCAGGTTTGATTCCCAGAGCCTGCCCAGGCCAAAATAAATAAATAAACAGAGAGATGCAAGTGCTGGAGAAAATGTGGACATAGAAATGGACCCATTCCATGTTGGTAAAGTAGAATGGTGCATACTCTCAGGAGCGCAGTGTGGTGGTTCCACAGAGGCTAAGTATAGGGTTGCTGTATGATCCTGCAACTCCATTATTAGGTATATACTTGGAAGAATTGAAAGCCGGGACAGGAATGCAGATTTGCATACTGGTGTTTATGGTGGCAGAATTCACAGTTTGCAATGGATGGAGGTGGCCAAAGGGTACATCAACTGATGAGTAGAAGGGCAGACTGTGGTATATGC
This sequence comes from Myrmecophaga tridactyla, assembly GCA_004026745.1. NCBI lineage: Eukaryota > Metazoa > Chordata > Mammalia > Pilosa > Myrmecophagidae > Myrmecophaga > Myrmecophaga tridactyla. Next base: position 6,106 of record PVIY010031390.1, on the reverse strand, counting down.
ATACAATGGAATATTGCTCAGCTGCAGGAAAAAATGAAGTTGTAAGGCATGTAACTGTGAATGAACCTTGAGGACAGTATGATGAGTGAAATAAGCCAGAAGTGAAATATAAATTATAATATATTATATTGGACTAACTATATATGTGCAAATTCTTAGAATAGTTATCAGGGGAAGGCTTATGGTAAAGGATTCTTGATTGTAAGCTCTTACATGCAATCACATCTATTCCTAAGTTGTGACTACTGTTTCTAAATTCTAATATGCTGAGCTATTACTTGGCTGTTCCCTTGAACTTGGGTATGTGTGTGACACCTGAGACTCAGGGCTAGAGTTCTGCAGCTATGAAAATCAGTATTACTACATATGGCAACTGTTAACAAAACTGAAAAAGAGATCAGACTGCAATTAGAGATGTGAATGAAACTGATTAGTTGGGACTAAGGTAAAACACACTAAAGCGTAAAGGATGATGCTGATTGTTTTTTCTTTTTGTATGGTAAGATCACATTTCATTATTTTTCTATGTGAATAGAAAAATGGTGAGCAGCACCATTTGTTGAATTTTAGTTTGTTTTGCTTATTTGTTTTTTTTTGGGGGGGGGGAACACATGGACTGGGAATTGAACCCAGCTCTCCCACATGGCAGGCGAGACTTCTACCACTGAACTACCTTTGCATTCCCAATGTTGCTGTTTTTTTAAAACTTCAACTTCTGTGTGAGACCAAAGGAAAAAATATTTATTTGATGCAATATTAATATTTTGGGTAGCACACTACCATCAAATTTAACTTGTCTGGTCAGTTTATTTGGATACCATAGTTATATGGAAATTTGAATAAGTACTGAGATCTTGTTGGTTTGTACAGGTTAGTGCGATGTCCTTATACATCTGGGCAGAAGAGAAAAATATTTGCAAAGTCCCCTTAAGGGACTGTGGAAATTTTAAAGTTAATATTAAAATATTAAAGTTTTGAGTGTTCTTTTTTACAGCAATCAACTTGGCATGTTTATTAGACTTAAAATAAAAAGTTGCATAGAAAATAAACATGTTTAAAAACTTTTTTTTACAACTATGTGCACTTTTTACTTTTACATTCAGTCTTTTGTAGAGAGCTTTCCTCATTGTTTTTTGAACTTAGTGTATTTTCCTTCATCCCTGTCGCAAGAAATTAACACTGATGAACTTTAAACACATTTCCCTTTTTCTTTTTTCTTTCTTTGTAACAAGGAGAAACAAAAACAGGCAAAAGATGTGTTATACATGATAAAGTTGTCAAGAAATGTCTTATTTTTAGAAAAGACACTTGTCATCTTTTCAACTCTTGAAACAATTAAACTACCTGTATTTACTAAAGACTGTTAAAAATTCAATAAAAGAAACAGCAAAAGTCGATTTGCTTGGTTGAAAGACAGAGCCTAGAATACCTCAGAACAAGATACCAGGGAAAACACGGAAAACAATATTCCTCTAAATGCAAGTGGTAACCCTGACATTCATAACCAAAAGTAGAGAAACGAGGAGTAAAGGTACTGACTGGCAACATTCATGAGCAGAAAAAATCCGAATGACACCACTTCTGCATTTTCTCTGATCCCAGGAACAAACTGTCTGGTCATCTCTTCATGATTTTGGTCATTCTCATTTTGGTAATCAGAGGAAGCCAGACGGATATTTTTCTGCCTCTACAGCAGCTGTAATACAGTCCTTATCTATAGTGTTAAGAGAATTAAAAGCCATGGATGAACTAGGCTTTGTTACATGGTGCATTACTATATTAGGTCCTGTATATATCATATTTATGTTTACTTGAAAACTAAAACAAAAAAGTTACAAGTTTTTAGCATGTGAAACTTGACTGGTATTCATGATTTAATACAAGACTATCTGCTTGATAACCTTGTATTGCTTTCAAATGAAGGAAATGAAATAAAATTACATACAACCCTTTGCAGTGACCTGCTTTTGCTTTAACAAAACAAAATTTGATTTCTATTAATGAAAACCCAAATCTAACTTAAAAGTTAACGTTTGACAAGGTTGTGACCTTTAGTATTTACAGATATTTGATTGAACTTCAGTCCTTTAGAAAGATACATTCTTTAAAATATTTTTTTGTTTTTTACTGTATTTTTGCTTTCAATTTTTTTAAATCAAGGTTGCTGTATGGTGCTCATTGCATTGGCCTGTGATTTGACAGAGACGAGCAGGGTGATGGACTGGATCCTGGCAAAGGAGTTTGGTGAAAAATTCTAGCTGTTAAGGTTTCTCCCTTAATTGTTATTGGTTTAAAATAGGGACTCTTTTTGCTTTTATTTTTATTCTTTTTGAAATAATGAAAATGTTTAAAAATCAACTGTGATGTTGAATGTACAGCTATTTGATACTGTGAACCATTGATTGTATACTTTGGGTGGTTATATAGTATGTGAGTATATCTCAATAAAATTGCATTAAAGAAGAAAATCAATTTGCTCTTGTTTTGGCCTGCTAAAGCTACTGGAATGCAATATATCATTAAATGGATTGGCTTTTACAATGGGTTTTAATAACTTATAATTTTACAGTTATAGGGTGTGAAAATGTCCCTATTAAGGCATCAACATGATATCTGGATTGAAGATAAGCTGCTGGCATCTGGCATACCTCTGACACATGGAAGACATGTAGATGACTGCTGTTTACTGGTCTTTTACTTATGGGTTTCATTGCTCTCAGGTTCTGGTTCCAGTGGGTTCCTCTACTGAGTCCTCCCTTAGCTTCTCCGGGACTTTTCTCTTTACAAGTTTCTCTTAATTTCATCTCTCAGGTTCTTTGGACTCTCTGGGCCTTTTCTGTCTTGTATCCACTCATAAAAAACTGTGGGAAAGTGATTAAGACCCACCTTAAATGGAGTGGTCACATCTCAGTTGAAATAACCTAACCAAAATGTCCCACCTGCAATAGGTCTGCACCCACAGGAGTGGGTTAAAAGATCATGGCCTTTTCTGTGGTACGTAAGAGCTCCAAACTACCATAAATGTGTGTAAGAAGTTCTGCTTCTGAACTCTCGATTCTATTCCATTGGTCAGTATACCTATCCTTATCATTCTTCTTTTTTATCTAGTAAAGCATGCCTTTATTTTATTCTTCTAACCATAACACTGGATAAAAGGGGTGTCAGTCACAGGTTTTTACAATCACATGGTCACATAATAAAAGCTGAATAGTTACACTGTCATTATCAAAGGTCAAGTTTCCTGGGTAACAGTTCCACAATTTCAGGTATTTCCTCCTCACTATTCTATTGTACCAAAAACTAAAAAGAAATCTGTATATGTTGATTCAGTAGTCATAATCATTTATTAAATCCTAATTTCTCAGTTACATCCATTGTTAATCATGAATAATGCCATCATATACATCTGTGTGCAAATATCTGTTCATATCCCTATCTTATCTCTTCTAGGTATATATCTCATAACAGGATTGCATGATTATATGGCAACCCTATATTTAGCCTCCTGTAGAATAGCTCACTGCCCTCCAGAGGGACTGCATCTTTCTACTTCCCAGTCAGTATTGCATGGGTATGCTTCCTTCTTCACATCTTCTCCAGCGCTTGTATCTTTCTGTTTATTTTTTAAACAGTTTTATTTACGTACCATATAATCTATCCTAATTGTATAATCACTGGCTGTGTATCCACATAGTTAGGCATTCAGAACAATCTATATGAGGACATTTCCATTTCTTCTGCACAGGAAAAAAAAATCTTGTACCATCTTTTATTTCCCCTTCTTATTGACATTTAGATTTGCTATATCACCTTTATTATAGTTAATGAAAGAATATATTGCAATTTTATTGTTAACCACAGACCCTAGTTTGTATTAATTGTATATTTTCCATTTACCATCCCATTTTTAACACCTTACGATGGTGCCATATATTTGTTCTAGCTCATGTAACAGCTTTCTATATTTGTACACTATCATGCTGTTTTGACCACTGTAGTTTTGTAATATGCTTTAAAATCAGGAAGAAGATCATGGGATTTTTCTCCTTTAATTTGCCAATGTTTCATATTATATTAATTGATTTTTTTTTAACCACCCTTGCATACCTGGGATAAAACCTACTTGATTATGGTATGTAACTTTTAATGTCCTTCTGGATTAGATTTGCATGTATTTTGTTGAGGATTTTTTCATATATATTCACTAGAAAGATTGATTTGTAGTTTTCTTGTTTTATTTTTTCCTGGTTTTGATATTGGGATGATTTGGACTTCTTAGAATGAGTCAGGTAGCATTCTCTCCTCTTCAGTTTTTTCTAAGTGTTTGAACAGGATTGTTACTAATTCTTCTTGAAATGCTTGTTAGAATTCCAAGTGTGCAACTGGGGCTCTTCCTCTCTAGATCTCTTCAATAACCAACATGAAGGAGGCATTTTGTTTTCTCATTTGGACCTTATCATGTAAGTGCATTTCCTGCTGTGCATAGGCAGGCTTGTGGTTGTCAAGCTTTCCTTGGACTTTTGGATACATTGGCTCGGTGCTGTGGTCTAATATTAGGTTCCTCTTTTGTTTCCATGCAACAAAATTGTGTGCTCCACAAGCTGTCAATAAATATCTAATATCTGATATCCAGTCACCTGTTATTTATCTTCCTTTAAGTTTGGAAATGCAACAGGGAAAAGAGATGATATTGAGTGGGTCCTCTTGAATCCCAGCACCTGCATGGGCTGGACATCAGTCCAGGTACTAGAGACTTCAGTGGGTAGTTAAACAAAATGAATATTCATGCCTCTTAACTTATTGCAATACAGAGAAATGCAAAGACTAGCCAAGGAATAAAATAGCTTTAATATGAAGAAAGTATTGCATTCAAACAAATATAGCTGCCAATAAATAGTGTAAATGATAAACCTACTGTGATGTTTTGATACTGTTATGTACCCCAGAAAAGCCATGTTTTTTTTAATCTTGATACAGTATTGTTGGATGGGACCTTTTGATTAGTTTGCATGGAGATGTGGCACTCCCAATTGTTGGCATAACCTTTTCATTAAATTATTAGCATAGAGGTGTGACCCCTGCCCATTTAAGACATGTCTTAATTAGTTTACTGGAGTCCTTAAAAGAGCCATCCACTGTTGGGTAGGTCATATCTCCATGGAAACAATCAAAAAGATCCTACCCAGCAATAGTGAATGAGGATTAAAGGACATGACTTTTCTGGGGTACATAATAGCTTCAAACTGGCACAGATCTTTTTCCTAATGTCTTAGTTTGGACATTTTTAAGGCCTTAGAACTGTAACTTAATAAATCCCCTTTGTAAAAATCAGTCTATTTTCTGTATATTGTATTCTGGCATCTTAAGCAAATTAAAACACCTTACCCTCTCAGACTGGGTATACATCAGATCCCAACCTTTCTTGATGTATAGCATAAATATATACTTAGAAATTCAGTAATGATGAAGGTAGAATGAATTCAAGACTTTATTGTGAAGCTTCCAGTACCTGGCCAGTACCCAAGATCTTCAGTGTTCCACAGCACCGGGCCACCTACAATGTGGCTTGGGTCCAGACTGAGCCCCAGCACCTAGGGAAATGTGGGTCCTTGGAGAATTTTTAGTGTCATAGCTCAGCCCACAGAGCGCTGTGGTGGAGGAGGAACAGAATCTCTGGATGAACTCTTCCCTTTTAAGCTTTGCTAATTTGCAGCAGTTGGAAAATATTCCTTTGTATCTGTCGGCACAATCATTACATCATTATACTGTGGTGGGAGCGACTTAGCTCTGGAATTCTATCTAGAAAAAACTCCTGGATCCTAGTCTTACAGTGGCTTCCAGATGAACAGATGTGCTTCCTCTTGAGCCTAGCTGGCCTCTAAGCAATATCCCTACTTGTAAAATACGTATGATGATGTCCTCCAGGACCCTATGCCCATGACTTCTCCAGCGTCAGACTTGGACAGCATCCTCTGGAAGCCAGTGAGGCTAGTGTATTCTCCTCTGCCATGTACCTGCCATGAGCCACTAATAGTATAATCATGGTCCCAGTGGTGAAGGCTAAAGCTACCAACTGTCATCATGAATTCTCACATCACAAAAAAAG